>JARBWK010000007.1:124493320-124537663 GCA_030556195.1 Anolis apletophallus
TTCATAAGTTTGGATTCACAGAGCTTCACTCGAAGAAAGATGGTCACAGGTATGTAACCTACCATTATCACAGGGAGAGAAAGTGAGGTGATATTTTCTGAACAGAGGTACAGAGAGCAAAATAAACATCCTGAATGTTATCTAAAGCAAAAATATTTCTACATTTTTGGCTGGAGTTACACATTCAAAAGTACATGTTCTAACTTACTTACAAATGCAACTTAAGAACAAATCTACATTGCTCAAAACTTGGGGTCTGCCAGTATGAGGTTGGAATTGTGACTACACAAACCACAGAGCACTAATGCACATTCTTTTTTGCAAACTACATTAAATGGTCCATGTAAATGGGGCCCATAATGCGTGGTGACCAGGCTTTCTAACCAAAGTCAGTCCTGGAAGACCACTGACACATCTCAGACTCAATGGGAGGCCATGGTCCTTCTGAACAAATCATGCCAAGAAAACTGCCATGATAATGGTACTAAATGCAACAGCTGTTTATATATGATTCACAACAACCTGGAAAGCTCACTGTGTAAACTACCAACAAAAAGAGGCAATGCACTTGTAATATATCAAATTAAAATCAATATCTACCTAATGGCTGTACACAATGTAACTATGACTGTGATTTAGTATTTAACATGAAGCATACAATGTTCCATAATTTGATAGTATCAAACGTTTATCACTAATTTATCCAACACAATCTCTACACATCTATAGTGTTTGCGACCCTTCTATAAACGAATATAATCCACAATATACATCCTGCGGTTGAGCAGATTAATGTCTCATAGTATGGTTCGCAGATGGCTTCTTCTGAAAAACTCAGCTCATTACCTACTTACATATACCAGTATTTACTCGAATCTACTGCATCATTTTTGAGGTGTATATTACAAAAAGAATGATTTGTTAAAGAAGGAATGAGAAGCAATGCCTTTCCACCAGGCAGGGGCTGGTAGATTTGCCAGCCTTGGCTTGCTGAAAGACGATACCACTTCTGCATATTCCAAGTGAGAGGTGAAGGAGAAAGGGCTTGGGGAGGGAAGCTGCTGCTCCACCATCATACTGAAGCTGGTGAGTTTTCTAGGCTCATCCTGATGGAGGGACACAGGCACTTTTTGGCACCTTGAGAGTTTGAAGGTAATTGTGATGGTGATTGCCAAAGAAGACCCCCCACTCCACCCCACCCCACTAAGTGGCAGCAACAAAGCTAAAGGACCGGGAAATTCTTTTACAAAAAATATTGCAAAATGTTATTATATTTTAATATGTTTTTCTATTTTAATTTTGTGACATTGAGACAATAATCCTATAAAATCACAATAGGGCACTCGCACAGAGACTATGTTTACTGTGTTACCATGAATGTACAGTATTATACATACGAATGGTCATATATATGAAGAGGGAACTCCTTTTTCCTTTTTTCTCTTGAATAAAAAATGTAGCATCCTATTTTAATTGCTTTCTCTGTGGAAGTTTTCATGATTTTAAAGTCAGTTTCTTTTCCATTATTTCTTTATTCCATTCTCATAAATATTCTATGTCTTCTGATTGCTTTCAGACACCAATCTGATCTTTATCAGTTGCTATTATACAATAGAGTATGTATAAATTGAAATTGATAAAAACAGGTTACTTTTATAATTTGAGAATTTTCTGCATGTGTATGGGTTTCAATTAATTGTCCACACATCAACTGTTTTAGAGCTCAGAATATTTCAAATATATAAAATAAATGTGTCATTTACAATGTTCTCGTGTGCAATCTGAATGCATAAATGTGACCAGGAGGCTGACAGAATTATTTTTAAAAATGGAAAGAGAAAAAAACTTGTCTAAACATCTATTGCTATTGTTTTATTTTGGAATTGAGGAAATCATGGGAAATCCATAGTAAAATTGAGCCTTCAGTAAAACTGTGAAAAGAAAATTAAAACCAAGAGAGGCATAATAACAATTTTCAAAAATCCATTGGGCAAGAAAAAAGAATCAAGGATTAGGTAGTTTGGAGAAGATATTCTGATTGAAATATCTATCTACCATCCACCCCATGCAGAAAAGGATTCAGTACATTACTGAAAATAAATGTTTTTGAAGAATTAATAATTATTATCATTAATTATGAAAGATTTGCCAAAAATTATTAACAGGAACAATAGTTAACTCATTCCAGTCCCATCTAATTCCAAATTGTTGCTGTTTTCCTCCTCCTCTACTTTATGTTCACTTGCCTTTCTCCCAATGCAAGCCAAGGTAGCTTACAACTTATTTAATATTTAAAACAATAAACAAAAGTATACAAAAGCAAAATTAAAAGGATAAATATAAAATTTAAAAACAATGGCACAATCTGTAGGTTAAAATGCTACTAAGTGACTATATGCAAAACTTTAAACAAACCTTAAAAAACAGCACTGCACAGCATTAAAATGACAACCCTAAGCAATTTGCAAAAGGTTGTTGTTACATGTTTTGATCCTCTGACAGAAGGGGAGCAAGGATGGGCCATTCTGGCCTCTCTGAGGAGGGTGTTCCAAAATCTGTGAGCAGCCACTGAGAAAAGCTTCTCCCTTGTTCCTACCAGACAGATCTGAAAATGTGGTGGGACAGAGAGAAGGTCCCCTCTCGATGATCCTAGAACTCTTAATATAAGAAGATATCTTCCTTTCACTAGCCAAGTCATTTTGGGCTTTACAGGTAAACCCCAGGTATTTGAATTGTTTCTGAAATTGCAACATGGGAGTTGTGTGCTGCCTGTAGTAGCCCCAGTTAACAATCTGGCTGCAGCTTTTGGGGCTAACTGTAGTTTCTGAGCACTTCTTTAAAAAGGCAGTTCTATGTAGATTGCATTACAGTAATCCAAATGGGATGTAAGTTAGGTATCGTGATGACCAGTGCTGACTTCTCCAGAAAAGAATAGACAGTAATTGCACCAAATTTCTGATAATAAATTACTTGGGGGAGACACTAATGTGCATAGATTGTATAAGAAAAGAGTATTTCATTTTTCCCTCCACACATGAATCTTCAGTGATTAAATCACAACAGGGTCAAAATTGCAAGCCTAAAATTAATGCTTACTCTATTGGTTTTATTTGTTCTTAGTTAAGTTAGAAGGAAATAAAATGGGATTTGTGATATGGTAGTGCTGTGATCTCTACATGATGCCAACTTGCTAGAATCACAAACTACGGCTTTAAAAATGAAAGTGTGTGTGCGTGTGTGTGTGTACACGTACACGTTTCTGGAGAAGAAAAAAACTTCACAAACACTAACTCAAATAAAATCAAAATATTTTTGAAATGGCAGTAGATGTCTTTGGAGAAAGAGGACAGCATTACAGTACTGAATTTTATGTTTTCAAAATGCAAGATGAGATGAAAGCAATGAAGTGGGGAGGGCTCCATTTCTATGCATTGGGAAATTGAATATTTTTAAGAGACACCTTAGCATAGGAGAGATTTTGTTTCCTGAAAGTATTCATGGTAATTAGATGCAGATCATCAGCTTGGCAAAACTGTGCCTAGTTTTCCCATATAGTCAAGAAGTCCTTACTTTGACAACCATTTCATTATTTCAAAGTCAATGTGCTATGCTCATTATTATATCACTTTAATACTTTGATCCAAAACCTGAATCATTTATGGAGAGTGAAATAGTTCATTACTACAGACTAGAATAAAATAACTTTACTGTCACTGCACAATGAAATTGAATGCATTTCCCAGAACACATCACAAAAAACAACACATCCATCCAGCCATACTCCAGCCATCACCTCACAGCCCCCAATGCCAAATCAATGTAAAACCATGGAGTGAATATAGTTACAGCTTTAGGATAAAAGCTATCTCTCACTCTGTTTGTCCTTGTCCACCTTTGGAATGCTTCTTTCAATTTAAGCACTGACAGTGAAAAATAGATAGTTAAGACTATTTAACAAAATATCTTAAAAGTCAAAAATAAATAAATAAAAATAAGGCGCATCAATACTAAATCTTCCAGCATTTGGAATAAGATTGGAAGCAGTTACTCTGACCACCTCCACTAAGAAAGCAACACAAGCTTCTGTGATTATCTGGAAGGTTTGCTAAAATAAATGGCAGATGAGATATGATAAAATGACCTTTAAAAGAACAACTATTAGTAGCAGATAATTTTGGACCTTTGTAACTTTGCCCTATATCAGTGTTTCTAAACCTAGGGTGGGATTGCAAGGGGGATTTCAGAGGGATTGCCAAAGACCATCAGAAAACACATATTTCTGATGTTCCTAGGAACCCCTTTGGAAGAGAAGGCTGAAGATCTCTCCACCTGCCCTCTTCCTTTTTGGAAACAGACAGCGAATCCTCCCACCAAAAGCCCCTGCTGGGGTTGGTCAGCCTTCCCCCAAGGGGAAGGCTATTTTTGCGATTCCAAGTGGGAAGGGAAGAGTAGGTGTGCTCGGCACATGGCTGCATGATGTGCGGGTGAGGGAAAGCATGCAAATCTAGAGGGAGGCTCATGCCAGCGATCCCTTCAAGGCAGGGGAAAAGCACCCACGTGATGTGGGACTAAGAGTGGTCCATCAGCATCAGAAAGAGGAGGAGCAGCAGAAGCAGCTTAGGTAATTTGTAATGCTATTTATTAGAAAAAAGTATTTCCTTTTGTTTTTTATTAATGCTCCCATTAGAAAATGCATAAGGATGTGGGTGAACTACAACTCCCAAAATCGTGCGTCAATCCTCCCCAAATCCCATCAGTATTCACATTTGGCCATGTGGGGTATGTGTTCCAAATTTGGTTCAGATCCGTCATCAGCTGGGTTCAGTATTTTTTTGGATGCGGGCCAAAGGCAATCATCCCCCAAATCCCGCATGCATTCATAGTTGGCCATGTTGGGTGTGTGTGTCCAGTTTGGTTCAGATCCATCATTGATGGAGGTCACAGAGTTCTACAGATGCAGGGAAAACTATAATTACTATCCTGTTGGGGCAGTGTCCCCCTAAACCCCACCAATATTCAAAGTTTAGCATGTTGGGTATGTGTGGAAAGTTTACTACTTCCATCATTAGTTTGGTACAGAGTGCTCTCTGAGTTTTGGTGAATGAAAACTCCCAAAATTCAAAAACAGCATCCCCCAACCCCACTAGTATTCAATGTTGGCCATTAGGCTTGGTTGCTCCAGAAATTGGTTCAAAATTTGTTTCTGATGCAGGGGGCATGGTGGTTCGTTTCGGAATTGAATTCTGAATTTTTCTTTCAAAAAATTTCAAAATTTCCAAATTGGTTCGTTAATGGCAGACACAATTGTGCAATATGCAATACGCAAGACTTGAAAGCATGGGATTGGTAGTGTCTTTTTAGGCAACACACAGCAAACAAAGGAAATAACAATCAGCTAACCCTGAGAGCTTTTGGGGCCTTCTAAGCTGATTTCACAAGTTAGGTAAGGAGAGATGTGAAAGTATGGGATTTGTAATACCTTTTTAGGCAACTCACAACAAAAAAAGAAAATAACATACAGCCCTGCCCTTTTTGCATTGGAAGCTGATTTCACAATTTTTTTAGGAATGACACTTTGTGTTTAAAGAGTGGTTTGAATTGATGGGGCACAATGTGCAACGCAAACTAAAAAATGCTGAGCCCAGATAGACCGGCTACAACGTTGGCTTTTAAAAATGTTGGTGCGAGTGCTTTGGTTCCTCCATGTTGCTCTTTCCATCCACACACTACCATCGTGGTGTCCATCCATCACAAACCCCAACAGCAACAACACACAAGCAGCAAGGCAGGCTACCCAGCCAGCCAGCCAGGCACGGCAGGCAACAGCCCTTCTCTGCTTGCTTGCCTGCCTGCCATCCTCTTCTTCCAACCTCCCTTCAACACAACCTCCCTTCCCTTTCCCTTTCCCTTTATCCCTTACTGGCTCAGAATGAGCCTCTGAGCCATGTGCTCCCACGAAATTTCTCCCCTGATTGGCTGGGAGGCAAGAAGCCTCCCAGCATGTAAACTGTTTGCTTCTCAACAGGCTAGTAGAGAGGTGAAAATAAGCTGAATTATTTCTGACTCACTTCCTGAGTCGTTACAAAACTGGTGGAAAAAGCTTTGGAAGGGCAAAGGGACTTCCGTTTTTTGTTTAAAAAAAAAAAAGCTTTGATATCGCTTCAAAAAGGTAATTTTAACGAAATTATTACGAGCAACAAGTTATCCGACACAGCTCTATTCATGCCTATTGACCATGTAGGTAGTGTGCCAAGTTTGCTGCAGATCCATTGTGGGCTGGGTTCAGAGTGCTCTTTGATTGTAGGTTAACTATCAATCTCAGCAACTATAACTGCCAAATGACAAAATCATTTTCCCCAATCCCACCATATTCAAATTTTGATGTATCAGGTATTTGCACCAAAATTTGGTTGAGATCCATTGTTGTTTGGGTTCACAGTGGTCTTTGAAGGTAGGTGAACTAAGTCTCCCCTGAATCACTGTCAATTCCTCCCAAATTCCTCCAGTATTTTCTGTTGGTCATGGGGGTTCTGTGGGGTTCTGTGTGACAAGTTTGGGTCAATTCCATTGTTGTTAGAGTTCAGAATGCTCTTTGATTGTAGGTGAACTATAAAACCCAAAAACTACAATTCCCAAAATCAATTCATCTCCCCCCCCCCCCCAAACAACACCAGTATTCAAATTTGGGCATATCAGATATTTGTACACATTTGTTCTAGTGAATGAAAATACATCCTGCACATCAGATATTTCCATTAAGATTCGTAACAATAGCAAAATTACAGATATGAAGCAGCAATGAAAATAATTTTATGGTTGAGGGTCACCACACATGAGGAACTGTATTAAGGGGTCACGGCATTAGGAAAGTAGAGAACTTCTGGCCTAGATCTTGGCTTTTGTAGCACAGCAGTTCTCGTTTGTGCCTGGAGGGCAGGGGACAGGACCTGGGGTCCCATTAGCATTAGAACCAGCTGTGCTAGAACATGATTCAGAGGATGAGCTAGATGACTGGGGTGAAGGGCAGCTTTCCCCGCAAGGGCCTCTTTCGCCCACAGAGAGCTTGGCCTGGGAAGAAATGTGTTTTGGTCCTAGGGATGATTCAGATAACCAGGTGCAGTTAGATAGCGATTCGTGGAGTTATGAACATCCGGGAGGAAGATCTTCCCAGGAGCCTCCTGAGGAAGATATGGAAGAAGGCGCATGGGAAACGGCTAGGGAGGAGAGCTCTCAGAGAGATAGCAACACAGCTGGGGAAAGACAAGGCCGAACCTTTGATAGGAGACGGAACATAGAGTCTAGCAGAAGGGAATGGTCAAAGAGCATAGACCGGCCGAGGTCCGTGAGCAGCGATTGGAGACGCAGAAGCCTAGAGCGTCGGGGACCTCGGCCGAAGGATTAAGTATAGGATCCGTGGGAACGAATCCTCAGTGCTCCGGCCACGTCTCATCTGAATAGGTGAAGCGGAGTGGGACCACAAGCTAAGTTAGCTGTGGTCATCAAGCCTTGCCTTGCCTTGCCTTGCCTTGCCTTGTTTCCTGATCCGCATCGGTTGCGGAGCCTTGCCCTGGTTCCTGATCCGCATTGGTTTGCGGAGCCTTGCCCTGTTTCCTGATCCGCATCGGTTGCGGAGCCTTGCCAAGCTTTTTGCCTATTTGCTACATTATCTTGGACACTGATACTTCAAGCCTTTTGGATTATATCATATTCTATTGGACTATATTCTTTGGAACTGTTTTTATATTCAATAAAGTAGTTAGCCTTTACTCTGTCTCTGTGTGTGTGATTAAGGGGACGGCCAAGTCCGTGCATCGTGACAGTTTTGCTGGTCCTTGGTTAGAAATGTGGACTCTGAATTAGATTCTTGTTTCAGATCCTGTAGGATCCTAAATCTTTGACTGGCCTCTGGACTGGCTCCCTGGCTTGATTTATCGAATTAGACATAACTGAGTATTTCCTGACAATCTGGCTTGACCTTAGAACTCTGACTTCACCTCTAGATTATTGATCTTTGATTTATGAACTCTGATACGTGAACTCATGGCATTTGAATACTGAACTGAAAATTTGGCTACTGTTTGTTCTTGTCCCTGACCTGGCTCTGTAGAACTTGGCTTCCCTGCATTAATTGGACTTTTGACCTTGGCAGTGTTCATTGTTACTCATCTATGTGCTACACATTTTTATTTGCAATTAATATGGTCTTGGCTTACATTGTATTCCTTTAAATAAACTTCAGCCCTTGATCCTGGGAGGGTGTGCAACATGACTACCTAATGAACATAGTTACACATCTAAATTGACCATGGTGTCATATTTAAATAGTGTATTACACTAAATGCTAAACATACTGAAGTTAATAATATTACAACTATTACTTCAACACATCTTTGTTCCAACTTATGCGAGAGAAGGAAATTACAAACCTTGAGATAAGCATTATATCAATTTATACTATGGATGAAATCACATTATAGTTCTAAAGCGCAGGTCCCCATTTCCTTATTACATGGTTTTCTCCTGCAGGATTCTGGGAAATGTAGTTTAGAGTGAAATCTGTGGAATTCTCAGCCAGAGAGGTTCTCAGCTTCCCTAGAAGCCAAGGACCTCTCTGGCTGAATATACTTATGTGTGTGTGTGTGTGCGCGTGCACGTGTGCGTGTGTAAAATGCTCATTTTCATGTGAGGTGCAAAAATGCGATCACAACAGGACCTAGAATGCTTCTGTAGCACTAGCCTGACTCTTTTTTCCAAGAACTAAGAGCTATATTTATCACAAGCAGAAGGGACTGAGTTTATCCACGTGTGCTCTGATCACTATAATAATAGAAACATATGGAAACCATTTTGGCCTAATGAGAGAACATCTGGGCCAACATGAGGGAGCCTTGTCTATGTCATTTCATGGATACTCGCCCATATGCACATACTGAAAACAGGCTGATAAAACCTTTGTACCATGTTCATTTGACTTACAAATATATTCTAAATACTGGACACAATCAACATTTTCTGAAAGCTTCAGTTTTATCATTCCTGAATTTCCAGAGGCTAGTACAAAGCAGATTCTGCTTCCATGTAGTTCTGTTCAGAAAAGATGCACTATGTAAGAAAACTAGACTGCTTTTCAAAACGGCTGTGCTCTTTACAGGCTTCTAAATGACCATGTTGGTAACAGAATGCTGGAGTAGATAAGTTTCAACAAGTATTAGTTTTATTTTCTAAAGCACAAAGTTTCATTATATTTACCATTGGCAACTCTATCTATCCATAGCCAGAATAACACAGAACAGGTATCAAATACAAAATTGTGACTTTTACTTTCTACCACAAAACATCTGAATTTTCTGATTTTTAGTAAATTTTGATCACTTCAAAAAATATTCCCATCTTTTTACAATTTGTAGTGGGCTTGACCAAAACGTAAAAAATTCTCGATCAAAATCCATAGAGACACAGAAACTATATTAAAATTTAAAAATTCATTGAAACCAGAACCCTTCTTGTTGGGAGTATTAGACAACAGATATTGAAACATCAGGAAAGAATCTTCCTCTATATGACAACAGCAGCAAGTTTTGAATATGCAAAACTATGGAAACAACAAAACAAACAACACCAACAAAACATACTGTGATGAGGTGGTTATTTGTGTTATATTAAGTGGTCACGTTATGGACAGACCACAAAGGGTTGGCTGTGATAATGGAGGCAGTCCCTCCTGGGGGAATGTGTTGCCATGGTGATGGTGGGCGGAGCCGACCAGAAGGCTAGCTCGGAATTCTTAGAGAGAGTCAGTGAGTGCCTGGCTGTCAAGCCAGAAGGTTCGGTTAGATTCTGCTCTGAGGAGAGGAGTAGGAATCACGTTATTGAAACTGCAGAGAGAGCAGTTAGAGTTTTCCTGTCAGCGAAGCGAGAGTGTAGCTCGGCAGTTCTGGAGGGGGGAATCTGTTTTGTGTAAAGCCTGAGGGCTAGATAGAGGCAAGGTGCCTTTAGAAGACAAAAGTGCCTGTATGTTTGAGATTGTTAGACGCTGATCTAACTAAGTAATAGCACTAGTTAAACTTTGTAACCTTTTTAAGTCGTGCCTCTTCGGAAGAGTTATATTAAGTATCAAACCAAGTTTTGTGCCCAGTTGTGTGAAATAAACTATTTAAGTTTTGATTCAAAACTCTCTCCCCGTGACTTCATTTGGATTACCAGTCTCCTCACCACTCTTTACAAGTCAATGGTCAAGCCTAAATAAATTAATGGTGGCAGCGAAATACAAGTTAAAGACGAAATCTTCACAAATGGTGGCACAGCGGCGGGATGCGTATAAGAAATCTGATCTAGTGCCTAAGACTGTGACAAGATTGGGATGCGTGTTAGAGATCTGATCTAGTGCCTAAGATTGTGACAAGAGTGTAGATCCGTGTAACATCTGAATTCAGTACTTGAGACTGTGTAAAGTGCTTGAGACTGTGTAAAGAGTGATAAAAAGTGTTGTGAGGTAAAGTTAAATCTCACAATATAGCTACTAGAAAGCAGAAGAGAAGCCAGGAGGCTTGAGGAACGAAGAGAAGCCAGGAGGCTTGAGGCGAAAAGATTAAAAAGAGGGAGTTGAGGCAAACCTGAAGTAAAAGGCTGAGACCTAAAGTAAAGGTTGTGGAAGCCTGAAGTAAAGGGCTAAGTTGGAGTCCTGAGGTAAACCTGTAAGAGAGGGCTGAGTAAAAGTCCTGAGGTAAACCTGAAAGAGAAGGCTGAAGTAAAGGCCTGAAAGAAAAGTGTGAGGTAAATGGAACTCACAAAGATGGCAGAATCTCAGAAGTCAGTCTCTGAGGAGATTCACAATTTGAAATGCCAGTTAGAGTTAAAAAGAAGAGAAAAGCAGCAAATGGATGCTGAGATAGAGAAGAGTGAAATAATTCATCAGAGGATGATAAGAGCTATTAGAGCGAAGGAGAAGAGGTTACAAGAATTTTCTAAAAGGGAATGCAAGAAATTAAAGATGATATAGAGAGAGGGAAATTCATCGGTGAAAGGAGGATAATAGAACTCCAACAGTTGATTGAGAGGGATGATGAGCAATGGAAAGAAAGATGGGCACAGGCTGAGATGGTGAAAAGCCAAATCAGCAAGAAGTCGGTGCACAGCCGGACAATTGCTGAGGAGATCTCAAAATTACAAAGGGAGATTAGAAACCTTGAAGATAAGTTGAGATTTGAAGAGTGGCGAAGGGAGTCTGTAGAAAAGGAGAAAGAACGTGAGGTGAAGAGAGATGTGTTTCCAGTTTCGGCTGTAGTGAAAAAGGAAGCCCAGAGATGGCTTAAAATAGAAAAATGTGCCTTTCGTGAGGAGAAAGGGCTAGTTTCAGTTGTGGTGAAAGAAGAGAGGCCACTTGAGAAAAAGGCGGAAATTCAGAAGAGGAGATTTCCAAGCCTCAGTTTAAACCCTTCCCCCACAAGCAGCTTGAGGAGAAACCTGCTTTAGACAACACCACCAGTAGGCTGAAAGGTGTAATAGAAAATGTTTCTGTCAGAGCAGAGGAAAATGGCAACAATATCAAGGGAGCTGTGACAACCCCTGCTTATGAGAAGAGTGAGGGTTATTGTAAAGAGGGAGATCCCTATGTTAAATCCCAGAGAGAAGCGGAAATAAAAAGATGTCTTCAATGAGAGAAAAGAAAAGGAATATAAGCTTCCAAAGGTCTCTCAAGAACGATCTTTACAGTTCATGAGATCGGGTGTGGCTGTGTCTCAGGCGGAGTTTCTGAGAGCAGAGATTGCCATTGACAGAGCTGAAACAGATGCTTGTGATAAATCTGCAGGAATAGAGCTGCAGCAAGATAGAGAGAGCTTACCATGTGAGGATAAAGTAGTGCAGAGTTTGATCCTCACAATTATAGTTGCCAGTCCTTTGTGAATAAGGAGCAAAAGCCTCAAGACTTCAGCAGTGAGGTGGACATGGCAGATAGATTTAAAGAGAAAGGAGAGTTAAAGAAGCCATTAGCTTCAAAAGATGTTTTGCTTTCAGCTTCACTTGAAGAAATTACTCCTGCAGGCGTCATGGACAAATGCAAGGAAGTATCCAGAATTGAAAGAAGCAGTAAGCTGCAAGTAGGAAAGAATTTGGTGCAAGCAGAGATGACAAGAAATCAAGCCATTGGGAAGTTGGAATGCGACCAAATAGAGGCTGAAGAGATTTCAAGCTTACAGTTGACGAATGACCAAACTAGAGAGGAAATAAGAAGCGAGGAGGAAGAATTAGTAGAGAAGGAGATGTGGGAGAGGCGTGAAACAAAAGGAGATGCCTCTGATGATGAGACAGAATCCACTTCTGCTGTGGTGAGGGAGGAGGATTCAAGGGAAGTGATGAAGAAGAATGGGACTCCTAAATCTCTAGAAGATGTGGAGTTTGACTTCTGTTCTCCAGCAGCAATGAAGTTTCCTGTGTGTGTGGTTGAGCTGAGGGCCCCTGTTGCTGTTGTGCATACAGAGAAAACATTTGAAAGGACTGTGCCTCAGTATGATGGGAACTGTATAGAGAGGTCAAAACCTCATGAACAACTGCTGAGAAGAAATGGAGAAGAATATGTAAGCCCAAGTTGTAGCATTTTAATGTTGCAGGATGAAGCCATTGTGGGAACAGGGCAGCAAGAAATTGCTCTGGAACGTATAGCAAAAGATGGCACAGAGCTTACTAGTATTAAAACCGTTGAACAAACATCCGTTGGTGGCCAAGAAGACAAGAGCAGAATTGAAAAGGGTGCAAATCCCAGTGGAAGGGAAAGACTCAAAATGTTTCAATTAGTATCTGAAGAACCTGAAACTTCCAGGTGCTGCAAGGTGACTCAGTCAAGTTCTGTATGTAGCAGTCATGATGATGCAGATAATATAAAATTGCTTCGTGAAGGCACTAAGTCCCTTTCCATGCAGAAGAAGAAGATGATAACAGCTGTTAAGACTGAAACAAGTGGTCCGGCAGCAGCTAAAGAGTTAAATCCAGAGGTCAAGGCATCTTCAGAATCGGAGCCTGGTGTTGTGAAAGTCGACGCTGAGAGTTCTGAGGATTCTGCTGATTGCAGTTCGGTTCTGGATGTTCCTGTGTGGATGCTAGAATCCAGCGAATCTACTTATGCTGACATCAACACAGTTTCAGTAACTTCTGTTGGACATTTCGTGAAGGATGATCATCGAGAGCCTTGTGTTGTGGGGTCTCCACTTCCAGAGCTGTACCAGTCTGTTCCGGTGGAGGTTCCTGCTTCTGTGGCGGTTGAGGTTTGGCGTCTCCACCCTGTTGCTGTGGGGAGCGACATCGCCCTTCAGAGACTCATCCGCAGGAGAAGGCGAAAGACGAAGAACACCATACCCAGTAGTCATCAACACGTCATCAAGGGACAGGAGAAGCAAAAGACTTATGGTCAACCAGTGAGATGGGAAACCGTACCTCAAAGACATTGGCGAGACACCAAGAGACGAAGGATAAAGCCAGAAAGACAGAAAAGAAGTGGTTGTAAAAAGAAATATAGAGACCACCGGGAAGAGACATTGATGAGGACAGTGGGTTTATTGCAACCAAAGTTGTGTTTGAGCCATGAGTTATTGGACAGAGAAACACACATGTCAAATAAGGTGTCTGATGTAATTCATCTTACTGTTAAGGATTATGATGAAAGGGAAGGTAAAAAGTTCCATGATAACATACTGAAACCGTTCCATTATAAGAGTGACTTTGTATTCAGGGAAGACCTGATGGCGATATACTGTATCTTCAACTGTTCTTGGAAGAGACTGTGGAGAAGGCGCAAGGGTTTTTAGTTTAGAAGCATCTGTAAAGGAGGGTTATTAGGATGAGAAAGCAGTATTCAAGGAGAAATACTTGTTGTTAATACATCCTCCAGGAGACAGAATGCTAGGTTTTTTTTATCCTCAAAATAGAGAAAATTTTGTTGGGTAAGTTAATGTAGGAAGAGGTAGAGGTAATGATATTGTATCACATTATATTGTATTGTGCTGTATTTAAAATGTTTTTCCTTTTTCAGGAATTATATTTGGTGTATTCAATGTTTTAACATTATTGATAGTATTGCTGATGTGCCCCATATTTACGCTGATTCTGTTTACTGGATTCGGTAAACATGACTGATGATTTGTATATAATTAGAGTAAATATGTATAATGGTGTAAAGTGTATAAGTTTTATGTAATGTCTTCCAAACTGAATTATTTTTAATTCACTCTGGACAGAGAGAATTAAAAATAATTTCGGGAGGAAGGAAGGTGTGTGATGAGGTGGTTATTTGTGTTATATTAAGTGGTCACGTTATGGACAGACCACAAAGGGTTGGCTGTGATAATGGAGGCAGTTCCCTCCTGGGGGAATGTGTTGCCATGGTGATGGTGGGCGGAGCCAACCAGAAGGCTAGCTCGGAATTCTTAGAGAGAGTCAGTGAGTGCCTGGCTGTCAAGCCAGAAGGTTCGGTTAGATTCTGCTCTGAGGAGAGGAGTAGGAATCACGTTATTGAAACTGCAGAGAGAGCAGTTAGAGTTTTCCTGTCAGCGAAGCGAGAGTGTAGCTTCAGCTGGGGAATCTGTTTTGTGTAAAGCCTGAGGGCTAGATAGAGGCAAGGTGCCTTTAGAAGACAAAAGTGCCTGTATGTTTGAGATTGTTAGACGCTGATCTAACTAAGTAATAGCACTAGTTAAACTTTGTAACCTTTTTTAAGTCGTGCCTCTTCGGAAGAGTTATATTAAGTATCAAACCAAGTTTTGTGCCCAGTTGTGTGAAATAAACTATTTAAGTTTTGATTCAAAACTCTCTCCCCGTGACTTCATTTGGATTACCAGTCTCCTCACCACTCTTTACAAGTCAATGGTCAAGCCTAAATAAATTAATGGTGGCAGCGAAATACAAGTTAACGTCGAATCTTCCACACATACCAATCCAGAAGATTAGATTACAAAAGTTTTTGAAATGGCCAAAATGGCCAAATGAACATTTGTTTCACAACAAAGAAATACACAGAAACTTTAAGAATAATGGCATCCCTTTAATGAAACTCATAAGGACCCAGAGAAAGGAGGGCAACAACAGGATTTGTTGACTACAACTATATATATATATATATATATATAGAGAGAGAGAGAGAGAGAGAGAGAGAGAGAGAGAGAGAGAGAGAGAGAGAGAGTATCTGGATAATTGAGGTGTTACTAACTTCTAATTAGAATAGAAATGTTTACAAGCTTTGTTAGGGTTTTTTAAAAATATATATACATAAAGTTTTGTGTAGTGTTCATAAGAAGAAAGGATGACAATGTAACATAGTAAACTCTTATATAAATAAAACTAATTTACTAAAAATTAAAGTATATTTATAGATTTATATAACAATAATATAAATTAGATAAATATCTTAAGTACGTAAACTGATACGAATAATTAAAACACTCTTAATATAAAGATCTGGAAGAAATTACAGAAAGAACATGGGACAGTATAAGAAGACATGACTACCAATTTTAACATCAGATGACAAGAATGCACTCTTTTTTGTTATAGATATAAGGATTCCCCCCCAAAAAGCTTATCCATTCTGTCTCTAGAGACAAATTTGAGGTAGAAAGGAATATTAGAAGGGTTATGAAGGCTGCTACAGAGGCTTAAAAGGCTCGCAGAATCTCAGGCGGATATGCAGTGGAAGCTAGGGCTTCAGTCTTCTATTTGGAGAAAAAGAAAACAGGAAGAGGAGAAATCTAAGGGTAAACAGTCTTTCCTTTTAGAAGCTGAATCGGTATTCGCAAAAGTCTGAACCTTGCTTCATGCATACAGTGAACAAGAACTTGGGTATACATCTCCTTGGACAATGTACTCTGTGTTACACCATCTTATGTCAATGTCAAAAATTGTAATAAAGCTAAAGAAGCACATGATGTCAATCACTGACAAGATAAAAGGTATGAGCAATAGAATGTTGAGACAATGTAAAAACAGATTTCCACTACTAAGCCTAATTGACAGGAAACCAGAAAATGGAAATTCCAAGCTCAAACTGGGGGCATTGTCAGGAAAAAAAACAGATGGGGGACGACGACAGGTTTAGACAATTAAATAAACAAGGATAGACAAGGAACAAAAGGTAACAGTAACAGGATCGGAATTTTGAATGCAACACTTCAGTGACTTCCATATAGGGACAAAGATAAGTGCTATAATAACTGGTGCAACACATCTGAAAGGGGGGAAAGCAGAAGAGGAGACTCCTCCATAAGATCCAAGAAACTCAGGAAAAAAATAAATCAAGAGTATATACTCCTTGAAGCAATAGACAGGCTGGTAATGGTCAACATACAGCCCAATTTCTAGGAAAGGGAATTATAGTAACAATTGTATTATCGTAATGATCTGCCATGCAAGTAAGATTATGCTTACGAATTCACAACAAGAGCTGTTACCATACACAGGTATGACATGAAAAATACCATATGCCTAGCTTGTCATTTTAAAGGTACAGGTTCTAAGGATCATACTGCAAATATGTATTTGGTAATGGAATGCACCAAAAGAATTTCAGCATCTGTACAGCCTTTTCTTGCGTGGATTACTCTAAACTTTGTAAGTGTATACTAGGCTTGGTTGATCCAAAAAAGGGGGAGTTCAAAACTCATTTTGGATGTAGGGGGCACTATTGTTTCAATTCGGAATTTAATTCCATTTTTTTCCTGATTTTTTTTTAAACTTTCCGAAATTTCTGAAACTTCCGAATTACTTCGTTAATGGTGGATGCAATTGCGCAATACGTGAAAAATAGCAAATGGCACTGGGCAAACTTCAGGGGATTCTCTTTCCCTCATTTTTAGACCAATCCTGAAGAAACTTGCTACAGAGGTAGAAAACACCCTTCTCTGTTGGCACACTAAATTTCAACATGTTCAGATGATCCACAGATTTTTGACAATTTTAAAGTAATTTTAGTAATAAGGTATATTACAAGAAAAATAAAAGAACTGCCTCCTTGATTTTTATGGAAATGTCAAAAGGTTATAGGGGAACCCTATCCCCAAGAGTGGTTTGAATTGTTGGGAGATCTAGTTCTTTTGTAGTAATGCACAACAAACTAAAAAACAAACACAGAGCCCAGAGACCTGTTGGCATTGGAGCCTGATTTCACAACTTTGGGAAGGAGAATTTGTGTTCCAAGAGTGGTTTGAATTGATGGGGGATGTAGTGTTTTTTTGTAGCAATGCACACCAAACAACCAAACAAACAATCAGAACACAGAGACCTGTTGGATTTGGAACCTGTTTGCACAACTTTGGGAAGGAGAGATTGTAGTCCAAGAGTGGCTTGAATTGATGGGTGATCTAGTTCTTTTGTGGAAATGCACACCAAACAACCAAACAAACAAACAGAGCACAGAAGAACCTTTTGGCCCTGGGGCCAGTTTGCATAACTTTGGGAAGGAGAGATTGTAGTCCAAGAGTGGCTTGAATTGATGGGAGATCTAGTTCTTTTGAGGCAATGTACAACAAACTAACAAACACTGAGCCCAGAGAGACCTGCTGCAATGCTGAAGCTTTAAAAACCGTTGGAGTATTTTGGTTCCTCTGTGCTGCTCCTTCCACCCATACCACACACCCACACGTCCCAATACCCATGTGGCACACACCCATCTTTAACCCCAACAGCAACACACAAGTGGCAAGGCAGGCTGCCAGGCAGGCAACAGCCCTTCTCCCAACCCTTCTTCTCTGCTTGCCCTGCTCTTCTTCCAACCCAGGCCCACACCAACAACGACAACACAACCTCCCTTCCCTGGCTCAGAATCAGCCTTTCAGCTATGTGCTTCCCTTTTATAGAGCAATGGCAGCTGAACCCCCCCTTCTCAAAACTTATCCCCTGATTGGCTGGAAAGCAAGCCTCTTAGGCTTCACTTCCCAGCTCACTTCCTGAGTCAGAAGTAAAATGGCGGAAAGTGCTTCAAAACTAAAAGGGACTTCCAGTATTTAAAAATACATCGGAAATCCCTTCAAAAAGGTAATTTTAAGGATTTTATAATGAGTTACGAGTTATCCAACACGAACCTATCCATTTATCTGATTATTTTGATGCTTTTTTTTTTTTACTCTTGACAAGAGATCACTCTCAGGACAAAACATAGTTTTTCATTGGCAAGGAAAGGTTTACCTTCCACTAAATTACCAGCTAGGAAGCAATCTTAATTTTGGATTGTCTTCATGGTTTATGTTTTCAACTGAACAAAAAACTGAGGAAGTTGTCAAGTGTTAACACCTGACCTCAGATGAAACCACATCAGGTTTTTCCCTCTCCCTCAATGCAAACTAAATAGATTCTACATCAAATAAAGTGTCCTTTATTCAACATAGTTTTCTATGCCTAGTCTCATTATTCCATAGCTAGTCATCAGAATATGTTTTGTGAAGCAGAAGACAACTGGAAAACAAAACCACCACATCATAGCTGGATTAATTCAACTGAGGGAACCACAGTCCAGTTGATGACTGGGGCTACATTTAAAAGGTTGCCAAAAGTCAAAATCAACTGAATGGTAAATGATAACAGAAATGTTTTTAAAGTGCAGGGATACCCGAAGTTGGATTTTCGCAGCAGTGGCATTTCTTAAAGCATAGTGTAAGTTTTCAAAAGAAAGAAAAAAGGTGCATACTTCATCTTTGCTATAAATATTTATTTTAAAAGTAGCACTGAACAATTTCTTTCAAAAGTCACTTCATACAGATTTCTCCCTACACATCTGCTCGCTTGGCACGCAAGCAAAGCCCTGAACAAAGTACTTCCCAGCTGTGAGTAACGATCTTGTTGCGTAAGAGATGCCAGTTCTTTCCCTTGTAAACTTGAGATTTGAAGGTGATGTGAAGGGGCTTTTACATTAGTCAGCACCTAAAAGAGGAGATGCTGACCTTGAACTAAAACTTAAGATACGGTGCCTCCTGTGTTCAAAATATGGTCTACCTATCTGTTTAATCAGGGAAACTGGTGTTCAAATTTATGAAAAACAAGTATACTTTGAAACTTACAAAACCATGCTATGAATTCATTTTCTGTAAAGAAAGCCACTAAATCATTAACAAAAGGACCGCATTACAATTGGATTAAAATATTCAAATGTTTCAGCCCACCAGGCGGACAGCAGTTAATCCTTACTGATTGACTGCATTTATAAGCTCGAAGCATATATAAAGAGAATTTATAACCCTTTCAAACAGCACACCCATTACTAGATGTGCTTTTAATGAAATTATATTTCCAGAAGGTATTAACAAGCACAATATTTACTCCTTGGACACTCCATGCATCAGATCATGTAATTACACATCCTCACCTATCCATTAGCTGTGTCTGCTCATATTCTTGACATTGCTTTACTTCAATGTGTGCTCAGATCCACCTACTTTTGCTTTCATTGTGTTTATTCTCCTATCCCTCTGCTGATTAAAGCCTTTCCCTTCACCATTCAAACCTAAAGTGAGCCCGAATGGTAAAGGTCACATTTATCATTTATTGTCACTCTGTGTTAGTAACCTTAAGGAGTGCAAGGATTTAGCATCTTTAAGCTTTTGGTAACCCATGTTTCTGTCACTACAATGTTATGCTTTGTGATTGTATGCATGAGATAAGTGTGCATTCACAATCCCTTTCTAGAACATGTATGAAAATAGTAACTTTAACCAAGCAGTGCTGCCTACCACCAATAATAAGAAAACCAACTGAGGAAAGTAACATATGTCTTCTATTTGTGTGTCTCTCTCCCCCATGTACACCCCCATCTTCAAATAGACACATTGTATATTTTCCTAATGAATTTAAGTTCCATTCAGCAACACCGAGGAAAAAAGCAAAGGAAAAACACACAGAGAGATTACTGTAATGTTAGCTGTAAAACTGAAGCATCATTTAATTTGTTTGTCTTGCATATTACAGCCATTCGATTTTGTCACTTAATCATCCATTTGTACCTGAGTTTTCACTTTTTCAAATATGATATACATTTTAAAGCCAAGGTGATACTGTCAAAGTAACAGCCAAGTGAAATGGCTTTTAAACTGGCTGAAGATCCCACATTCTGTGGACTGTCTAATGGGGATAATGTGCATTGACAATATTGTTTGGTTACTTTTGCTCAACTGCCAGAACACATTTTTGCTTGCATTTTCTGCAATATGCTATAGTCAATCATTTATGGACTGTTCACCAAGAAATTGTTTGTGGCCTGTTGATGTTATTCCTTACAGATCCAGTTTTATGTTGGCTTGTAGTCTGTGACAGAAGAGATCAAACGGGAAATATCTCACATGCCAAAATCTTCAGCAACAACAGAATGTTGTGGAAAATGGGATTCCTCTGCGGTGGATTAGTAATTTGAAATGTGTTATGACATCCTTGTGAGTGACACTCCAGGCTTTCAGGAATACAAATAAGTCAAGATACTATATACATCTTAGAATTTAGTAACAGGGTTTAGATTACAGATACTTGAATCCTTGTCTTGACATGTGCTCCCCATTCAAAAACAAAACAAAGCAAATCAAGAACTGGGACAAAATTTGGTTCTCCCTCATTGCAAGAAAGCTAAAACATGCCCCCACCAAGGCAGTAAGAGTTGACTCATGCAGCATTTACACTGTAGAATGAATGCAAATTGATATCCCTTTAACTATCATGTCTGAATGCTATGGAATCCTGGTAGTTGAAGTTTGATGAGACCCCCACACTCCTTGGCAGAGAAGGCTAACGACCTTGTAAAATTACAACTCCCATCATTCCATAGCATTGAGCCACAGCAGTTAAAGTAAGGTGGAAGACAGTGCAGATGCACACTCATAATTATATTCTTCAATCAGTACGTAAAAATAAAGGTAAGGATCACAGGGTGAATGGAATGAAAGCTAGAAAGGTGAGAATTAAATATGTCAGTTGGCCTTCAAAATGATGGAAAAGGTACCAATAATAGACTGATAAGTCAAGAAGGGAAAAGGAGCTAACTGCCAGATAGGCATTTTATTTAATTAATGTTATAAAAACTCTAATGTGACATATCCATATCTTGACTATATTAAATATAGCAATAGTGTACAAACAAGCAGCACTCAAGCTATGCTCAGCTGCTATTCAAAGCCCATACATACATACATACACAGCCTAATGGTTGATCTATCAGTCCGAATTTAGAACAAACAAATGAGCACATTTCTGTAGCTCTCTGCTTGTGTGCTGTATTTTGATACACAAATTACATCTTGAAACTCAGCAAAGAGAGGGAGAGAGATGAAATTAAGCAACTACCATTTAATTTTAATCAGAAAAGGACTGTGGTGTTAAACAATTAGCGATCATTGTGCCCTTCTGCAGGATCAGTGGGAGAATGTCAGAGATGACTAGTCTTCCATGTTTACAAAAGGTTCTGCCTATGGCATACTGTGTGCTTTTGTGAATCATTTATCTTCTAGCTTATACCCGTCACTGTATGAAATATTGAAACTGTGATTCTGCATGACAGGATAATGAAACATTGAAAAGGGGCTATACTGCACTGATTTCTCCACAGAAAGTGGGGAGTGAAAAGATGAAAATCTAAATGTGAAATTGCTTTTATTTCTACCCCATAAAAAGTTCATCAGCCTAATAAAGCAATTGAAAGATCTGTTTGTTCCTATATGTTCAATAAAATATTGTCACTATCATGTTTTCATTTCACAGATTTTTCTCCGTCAAATCAGGATTAATTTTAGAATTGACATTTACGAAAGCAACCTACTTATTCAAGGGGGAAAGGCCATAAACATAAGCAGACTTTTTGTGTGGGATCATGAGTTCCAGCCATAACATATTATGTATTCTAATGACACAAAAATGCTTTTGACTGTCAAAAGAAAGGCAGCAGTGAGGAAGGGGAACTCTCTAGTAAGAGAGTTCCAAAAAATAGGAGCAGCCACATGCCTAGATGATGCAAATGGATAAGGAGTCGAACTGGTAGACATTAATTATTATAGTTTTAATTGGTTTCTATATGGATTTTTATTATGTGAAATTAAATGTTTTAATTGATATGTATGTATGTTTATGGCATCTAATTGTTGCCAATCTGTATGCCGCCCTGAGTCACCTTCAGGCTGAAAAGAACAGGATAAAAATGCTGTAATAAATAAATATGTGGATGATGGGATTGAGATAAGGATTTGCCTCAAAGATCTCAGGGACTAGAAAGGCTTTGATGATTGAATATATAAGCCTTCAGACAGCTTGGACCCACACCATATAACAACAACAACAACAACAACAAATTATTTCTTACCTGCCTATCCTTGTAGCTCAAGGCCAAAACCTATACTTCAAAATTTAGCCTGGAAGAAACAGGTAGCTAATACACTCCCTGCAAGTAATCCCAATCTAACTACAGCTAAGGAGTGGGTTACAGTTATCCAAATGAGGTATAAATAACCATAAGCTGTCATCTTTAGATCTGGCATCTCCATGAATGAATGAAATTGGAACAGCGTACATTCAACTGTGCAAATGCAATCTCAGCTGCAACAGAGATATGGGTGCCCAGGTGAAGAACTCAATACAGGAATTTTCTAAAAATGAATTTTAAGGGCAAGGAGAACCTGAATTCCTATTCCTTGATCTATCATTCAATCAAGTAGGAACAATTTTTTGTATATATTTAGCTAGTGTTCACCTTCATCCAGTCTATTACTGATGTCAGACAATGATTTAGAAACAATTTTCTTGAAATGGAATGGAAGATAAAGTTGTGTTAAACTACAAATTCTCAACAACCTTTCCCATCCGTTTCAGGTAGAATAAATAGCATGGGTAAAAATAAATCCAGCAGTCATGGTGTTGAACAGGGATATTCCAGTATCAACTTCTAAATTCAAGTCTCCAGGAGCAGTATCATGGTCTAAAAAGCTACTGAGATGCCTCAGAAAGCAACAAGATCATCACCTTATAGATTATAGCAAAGCCTTTGATAGCACAGATCATGAAAACTATGGATGACTCTTGAATAAATCACGGTGTCACTGTCTGATGCATTCATTACTAATACTCAGGAGAAGATACTGCAATAAGGACAGATTGTGGAAAATGGAATGGTTTCCAAATGGTAAAATGGTTCAGAGGCAAGTTGCATTTTTGTTTATCAATTACCAATCATTGAATAACAAGCGCAGACAGAAAGCTTAGTTAAAGGCCACGTCATTTGATCTATTTCCTGGTTAAATTGACTGAACCAGAAAGATGCAAGAAGAGGTAGCTTAATGAAACAGGTTCAACTGAAGTCAGCCTATCCTAGACTGAATTGTGAGTTTACCATTGGAAAAAAAACATTGGAACCTCAATGTTTTCTAGCCATCCACTTACTGAAAGGTAAACCTAGGGCATTCCCACTAAAGTCTCAGGACCATATAAGTGAAAGCAAAACCCCCAGGTCAGCTTGAACTGTAGGCTCTCTTCCCCGCCTCCTAAGTCCCAGGATCTATGGAGGCTGTTTCTTATAATTCACCAAAAGGGTCCTGAAGTGTACAGCAAACTTTTAAATACCCCTTCCACCTGTTATAAGCAAGGGCCAAGCACCTGCTTATTCCTTCACCCCACCAGGCTAGCCATAAGGCACTTGGCTGTTGCAAGTCTCACAGGAAGATCAAAATGCCACCAGTCCTCTATAGCTCAGAACAATAAAAATCAAATTTTTGGATGTTCTTCCTAACCATAGAATCGTAAAGTTAGAAGAGACCACAGACCAAACCTTTGTCATGCAGGAAAAGCATAATCAAAGCATCCCCGACAGATGGCCATCCAGCCTCTGTTTAAAAGCCTCCAAGGAAGAAGTTCCCACCACATTCTGAAGCAGAGAGTCCCACTGTTGAATAGCTCTTATGGTTAATAAGTTCTTCCTTAAAATGTGCAAGAATCACTGAGGGTGATTCAACCCTCTATGTCAGGGCTGTCCAACTGCCGGCCCTGCAGGTGTTTTGGACTTCAAATCCCAGAAATCCTAACAGCTGGTAAACTGGCTAGGATTTCTGGGAGTTGAAGTCCAAAACACCTGCAGGGCCGGCAGTTGGACAGCCCTGCTCTATGTAAAACCTTCTGGATCTCTCTGTTAAGCATCTTCCAATCTCCATCAAGACAGTACGGATCCCTCAACCATTTCAAATTTGGCATGATGACATGGCCAGCCAAACCAACTTAATGGTATGGAATTCATGCAGAACCTGCAAAATGAGAACCTTGCCCTTGAGAAAACCCAAATTCTTTACGCCATGATAAATGACTAAAACAGATGGGTGAGAGAATGTTTGTTTTCCTAAGCCAGACAAATATGTGTCATTGAGCAAATCAAGTTTGAACTTTCTCTAGAAGCCAATATGACTAAACTGAGACTGTTGTACTTTGGCTATATCATGAGAAGACATGACTACTTCCACCTCAATAATAGTAGGTTTGGATAAGCCAATTATTAAACAAATCTGCAAATGGAAGACCTCTACTTATACATCTTACACTATCCCCTAAGTGTTTATACTATGATGCCTCCCCTCTCTCCAATTAATACATTTCATTTGTCCACATAAAATGCTGTTTCTTTTTGTCCCTAGCATTGTACTTTGGTTATGAGACTCATCTTCTCTCCATCATTTTCTTAGAATATAAAAGAGTGAAAATCCAAATATAGGAACTCAATACAGCAGCCTGGAAAGTGTGGAATGGTTAGAAGAAAATGAAATTGATCTCATTAATAGAAGATTTAAGATTTTCCAAAAAGTATTATTTACCATCCATGAAAATAAGCTAAAAACATTATCTCTAACAAATTTCAAATATCCTGAAATTCTTTTGATACTGTAATAACATTCCAAAATGGCAATTATACAGATTAATATAAACATTTGTACAAGGAATTATCAGTGCTCGAATATCTGGAAATACAAACTATTGAAATAAATGTTATGTCTCAAACGTTGACAAACTATAGTCATGTATTCTACATCAATCCCCTAGCTAATGAAGCTAATAGCACTTTAAAGCACAACTTGTTTACAAATCTCCTGTATGCCTGGCTGAAAGCAATAAAAATTCATGTCATAAAATTAGATGGATTTTTCTGTTCACCGACAGATAATTTCCTTAGTTTCAAGGCAACTAGCATCAAGTTTATACTATTCAAACACATTCTCACTCACTCACAAAATATTGATACATTTGGCAGAATACAGCATTTAAAACCAGTGATTTCCAAGTTATGCCCCCCAAAGGGTGCACCTATCATGAGTCATTCTTGATTTGGGGGGGGGGGGTCTCTTGGTTTCCTCTGAGACTGACAGTACGTGACTTGCCCAGAGTTACTCAGTGGTTTTCATGACTGAGTGGGCATCCAACCCCTGGTTTCCTAAATCCTATTCCTATGCTAAAACTACTATACAGTAGTTTCACAGTGATTTCACTATGTCCTCACAATAGATCAGCCCACATAGACCTGGTGGAGGCACCACATCTGGAGCGATTGAGGAGGTGGTGGCAAGAGACCCAGATGGCAACGAGGTGCCTCCTCCGCCACTTCTGGAGCAGCAGCAGCCGTGGCACCCAGAGGAAGAAAGTAAAGAGGGTGAGGAGGGAAGAAGAGCCACCCCTGGAAGGCAGAAGAAGAGCTGATTGGGTGAGTGAGTGATAGAGAGAAAGGCCTCGTCACTGTCTCGGTCTCTTGCCACCGGTGTTGCAGGGTCCAAGCAGCGGCAAGAGGCCCAGGTGGCAACGAGATGTCTCTCTCTCTCAATCGGCAGGAAGGGAGGCACCGAGGAGAAGGAAGGTAAAGAGGGCGAGGAGGCTGAGCCTACGCCGTGACTCCTGTCACCAGATCTGCATCCAAAGTGCATTGGTGGGGCCTTTCTACTCAGTGTTCCCTTGCTACTTGTACTTGTATTTTAAATTCACATATTTTTTTTTAAAAAAAATCACGAAACAATGAGTCTGTGGAAAGCAAACTGTGAAGTACTGAGGGAACATTGTATTCAGTGAAGAAGAACTGCAGTCCATAACTATTGTTGTTATATGGTTATTTTTTAAATTATTATTATTTTTTGGTTTGTTTGCTTGTGTAGCACAGCAGTTCTCGTTTGTGCCTGGGGGCCAGGGAACAGCACCGGGAGTTCCATTAGCATTAGAGCCTGCACCAGCAGAGATAGATTCTGAAGAGGATTTGGAAGGGTTACCTGAAGGTGCGTTTCCCATCACTGGGGCCCCTTCTCCTACCGAAAGTTTGGCTTGGGATGAAGGTTAGCCTGACCCCTATGAAGACATAGATGATAACCAAGGGCAAATGGAATCCAGTGATAGCGGAAGCTATGAACACCCGGGTGGGGGAGGATCGCAGGAGCTTCTGAGTGAAAACATGGAAGAAAGCGGCTGGGAAGATTCTAGGGAGGAGAGCTCTCACGCAGATAGGGACCCAGCTGCTGGGAGACAAGGTCGAACCTTTGATAGGAGAAGTAGCATTGAGTCCAGCAGAAGGGGATGGCACCGCCGCCTAGACAGGCCGAGGTCCGTCAGCAAAGATTGGAGACGACGCAGCCTAGAGCGTCGGGGACCTCGGCCGAAAGATTAAGTATAGGATCCGTGGGAACCATTCCCCAGTGCTTCGGCCACGTCTCTTCTGAGTAGATGTGTAGCGAAGTGGGACCACGGAGCTAAGCTGGCTAGTGGTCATCAAGTCTTGCCTTGTTCCTTGTACCTTGTTTGTATCCTGAATCCGCATTGCTGCGCGTAGCCTTGCTAAGCCTTTGGATTAATCATCAAGCTGCTTTTGGACAATTGATTGCTTACAGCTTTGGATTTGCTTTTGCTATTTTTATGGACAATATTCCTTTTGAACTGTTTCTATATTCAATAAAGTAGTTAGCCTTCAGTCCGTCTCTGTGTGTGTGATTAAGGGGCCGGTCAAGTCCGTGCATCGTGACAGCTTGTGTTGTATTGAGGGCAGTGACTGCCTTGTGTAAACCGTCCCGAGTCGCCTTCAGGCTGAGAGGGGCGGTATAGAAACGTGATAAATAAATAAATATCTGAAAGACTACATGATTTTAGAAGCAAAGTGATAATAACACATGTACCAAAGACCAATCAAAACTATTATTCTAGTATAGGTTGTGTCCCACAGCCTGATTGCATCACTGTTGCGTCTCAGACCGGGAACGTGCCTCCCCTAGACCACACATACACAAGCAGGCGCTAAAAACTACTTTTATTTAGAATAGAATAGTCCAAAAAGGTAAAGGTATAAGGCAAAAGTAAGTCCCAAGGTAAAACTGTAAAGGTTCTCCAAAATGGAGTAAATCCCAAGGAAAGCAATCCAAAATGAAGGCAGGCCGTTCTGGCAGTCGAAACAGGAAGTTAGAGTCCAAGGCAACCGAAACAACGGTAATCAGGGAACTTGATACAGCAGGCAATCCGTTCCTGCAAACAACTTGAACTTGGAGACTTAGGGCAAGAAACGTCCACTCCAAACATAGCTTCCAGTCTGTTGAAATCTTCCCAGGGCCACTCTTAAAAGGAAATCTATTTTCTGTGAGTCCACTGAATCCCACATCTCAAATTCCAATCCCTTCTCATAGATCTGATATTCACCCTTCTATCAAAACCAGCCAGCTGGTTAGTCGCACCAGGTGGACTCCTATCTTGGTGGGAAGGCTCATCCTCCCTATTTCCCTGGGCCTCAGCTGATGTGGCATCCTGGGGATGGACACGGAAGGCCTCGAATCGCCTAGGGAGAACGGCTAGGATGGAGGTTGGAGGACGTGAAGGGGCACGGGTCCGGCTACGCTGGAAGACAGGGAACGGACAATGGGCATCAAACGCTGGAAAGATTTTGGAGGCTGCAGGAAAAACAAAAGTTCTTTCAAAAGGACAAAAGCTAAAAACAACAGATTGCTCTCAGATACAGAGGGTTAGGAAGGCACGTCTCGGAAAAAAAGAAGGAAAAAGGAGCCTAGAAAGAAGACCTGTAAAAATGTAGTGACCAGCTCAACAAGGAGGGAGACTGCAAGAGAACACGAAGGAGCACCCATGAACAAGGACCCTAGAAGGAAACAAGCTATTCCTGTCTTTATCTCTTCCCATCACCATTACCCATCACTAGCCTTCCCAGAACCCGGACCAAGCAGCCTCCTTCACCGCCCCACCACCCTTACCCCTTTAATAAAAACCAACCAGTATGCTTCAAAATCTGATCTATTAGTTTCCCCCTGAATACCTTCATTTCCATTGTTAGTTTATCATTTAAGGCTATGTTCCATACCTCCCTATACCAAGCTTCCAGTGTAAGATTAGTTATTATTTTCCAATTCCTTGCTATTATAATTCTTGCCACAGTGAATAAAATAATCATCAACTCTTTTCCTTTTCTAAATTCAACATTGTGGCATCCATTAGTAATGCTAACCTAGCATCCGGAGTAATATTTAGCCCTATAATATTGCTTATTTCGATAAATATAGCCTTCCAAAATTCTTCCCTTGGGGGCATTCCCACCATAAATGAAAATATGTCCCTTTGTGCATGCCACATCTCCAGCAGAGGTTGCTTTGCTTGCTGTCCATCTGATGTTGTTTGACCGGTGTGGTATACCATCTCCATATAACTTTAAATACATTTTCTTTTAATCTTGTTGATAAATTCTTAACCACTCTCCACTTCAGAACCCTTTTCCAATCGAAATCTGTGCGAGGCCCTAGGTCTCCTTCCCAGACCTTTTCAAACAGCTTCAGCCCTGTTTCTTCGCCAATTAATCCATTATATATTTTCCCAATTAATCCTTTCCCTGTTATTTCTTGGGTTTTAAGTTTGCTTAACCATTCCTCATATTTATTCAATGCTCTACATCTGGGATTTTTACTTAAGAAGTCCCTTTTCCAGTTATACAGCTGTTGTCTCTCAAACCAGTTCAGAGCACCTTGTTCTTCTAACTTATTGAACTTGCCCATTGAATTTTGTATCCATTCTTTCCAGGAAAGAGCAGTTTCCACCTCCACCATTTTTTGTATATTTAAGTTTAATTCTCAGGTCTTCTGTGAAATTCTCCAGTAACACTATTGGGGTTAAGGGGAAATTTCTGGAAATATCTTGCTTTTTTTAACTTAACCCATATCTCCATAACATCTTTAGCCAGGTTATTTTTGCACTCCTTAATTTCTTTACCTGTTTTTGCTCTATAAAACATTTCCCCATAATCTCTTTGCCAACATTTCCCTTCCAGTTCCTGCCAGATTAATTTAGGTTCCGAGAGCAGCCTAAACACTCCCTTTATAATGTGTGCCTGGTGGTAGGTTTTTAGTTCTGGTATTCCTAGTCCCCCTAATTTCTGAGAAATATACCATAAGCCTCTCGGTAGCCTGGATCTTCTGGTACCATTACAAAATTAATTGACTATTTTATGCCATTTTTTAAGATCAACCTCTGGCAGTTTAATGAAAGACGGCGTTTAAGACGTGACTTGATCGAAGTGTATAAAATCATGCATGGGATAGAAAAGGTGAATAAAGAAAAAACATTTTCTCTGTCACACAACACTAGGACTAGGGGGCACTCCCTAAAGCTCCAAGGTAGGAAAGTTAGGACTAATAAAGGGAAATATTTCTTCACCCAGAGGGTCATTGGGTTATGGAATTCACTTCCAGAGGAGGTTGTGACAGCTGTCAGCCTGGACAGCTTCAAGGCAGGATTAGACAGATTCATGGATACCAAGGGAATCAGTAGCTACTGAAATAGACATCCAAGTGCCAGCTCTGTGTTGATGGAGGCAGGCAGGATTTCCCCCGGGTACTTGTTGTGGGGGGTCGGGAGCAGGTGAGGGTTTTGCCCTCCTTTCTGCTAGAGATCCCTGTGTACAACTAGTGGGCCACTGTGTGACACAGAATGCTGGACTAGATGGGCTGAGGCCCGATTCAGCACGGCTCTTCTTATGTTCTTATGTTCTTAATAGGTAACATATTACAGAGGAAGTTGAATTCAGGTAGTATTTTCATTTTAAAAATTGCTATTCTGCCAAACCATGAGAGGTTATTTTTTTTTTAATTCTAGCAGTCTTTCTTGAATTTCCCCGAATAGTCTATCAAAATTTAAAATTTTTAACTCTGAGTAGTTGACAGGTATTGTGACTCCCAAGTACTTAGTTTTATTTCTGATCTTAACCTTAAATTCATCAATTATTTTCTCCTTGTCTTTTTTCTCTAGGTTTATTGTCATTAACTCAGTTTTCTTCCAATTAATTATTAGGCCTGTCATTTTTCCAAACTGTTTTAAATGTAGATTTATCCGGTCTAGTGCCTTATCTGGATTTCTGACTGTCAAAAGTGTGTCATCCGCGAATAAGCTAATTTTGATTTTGTTTTCCACTCCCATTCCCTGTATTTCATTATCCTTCTTGATTGCAGAGGCCAATAATTCCATAACTAATATAAATAATACCGGAGAAAGAGGGCAGCCTTGCTTAACTCCTTGCATGATACTGAAGGTTTCAGTACTTGAATCATTAATTATGACTTTAGCCCTATTTTCTGAATATATTTGTTCTATTATATGTTGGAACCCCTCTCCAAAACCATATTTTTTAATTAATAATTTCAACACTGTCCAACCTATCGAGTCAAAGGCTTTATATATATCAATATATGTGCAATAATGCCTACTTGAGCTTTCTCATTTTTAGCATTCTCTATAATATTTATCAATCTGCGGACCAAGTCAGATATTTGTCTGCCCTTAACAAACCCGCATTGATCTGGGCTAATATAATCTTCTATGAATTTTTTTAATCTATTTGTCAAAATTGTTGTGAAAATTTTTGCATCTTGGTTAATTAGAGAGATAGGGCGATAAGAGTCTAATAGTAATTTATCTTTACCCGGCTTGGGTATTAGTATCATACTAGTATTTTTCCATGAATTTGGTATGGGTTTTCCCTTCAATATTTCATTGAACAATCTCTGTAATTTGGGTACTAGGAAATCTATATAAGTTTTATAAATTTCAGCTGGAATACCATCTTCACCCGGTGATTTACCTTTCCTTAATTTCTTAATTGTGTCTTTAATTTCTTCTTGTGATATAGATTTCTCCATTTCCTTACTATGTGTCTCAGCTTAGTTTCATACCTAAGTTTTTTGTTCCAGATATTTGTCCAGCTCTTCTATATCCACTTCTGTATTTCTATACATATTAGAGTAGAAATCCTGTATCGCTTTAATTTTATCTACCATTCTGGCACAAACAATACCATTGCTATCCTTGATACATCCAATCTCCCTTTTTAGTTTTTTGGTCTGTGCTATTTTTGCCAGCAGTTTTGAGCTTTTATTATTATATTCAAAAAAATATCTGTTTGTATACATCATATCTCCTTTTTTTTAACTTTTTCTATATCTTTAGCCTCCAACTCTTTCTTTAATCTTGTAATATTATTTATAATCTTCAGATCCTTTGTTAACAAATACATTGATTCCAGTTTATTTATTTCTCCTATCAGTTGGTTCTCTCGTTCTCTTTCCTGTTTCTTCAGTATAGCCGAATATTTACTAAACAATCCTCTTAAAACTGCTTTCATTGCATCCCAGCGTACCTCATGTGAAGGGGGTTCCCTTTCATTCAACTCCCAAATTTCTGCCCATTCTCTTAAAATATTTTCCCTTATAGACTTGTTGTTAATAATCTTTATATCCATCCACATTCTTTTTAGGGGCTTATAATCAGTTTGATACTCTAATATCATATTCACATCTCGATGATCACTTATAGAATTTAAATTTACATAGACTTCTTTAACATATTTTACTAGGGGTGGTGTTATAAATATATAGTCAATTCTAGTGAACACCTTGTGCACTGTTGAATAATATGTATACAACCTTTCATTCCCTTTCATTATTCTCAGTACATCCTTTAAATTATAATTGTTAATCAACTGAACAAAAGCACGTCTCGCTTGTAAATCCCCTCTCTTTTGTGATGATGAATCCAGTTCATGATTAAATGCTGTGTTAAAATCCCCTGCCACTATCATATTGTCTGTTTGTACCTTTCTCATCCTTTCATCAACCCCTCTAAAAAATTCTCTTTGACCACAATTTGGGGCATAAATGTTCACTAGTAAATATTCCTCATTATTTATCGTACCCTTAATTATCAGGATTCGCCCTTCATCATCTTTATCAATTGAATCAATCTTAAAACCCACTTTTTGTGAAATCAACACTGCCACCCCCCTGGCATTAGCACTCCCAGATCCTTTTATATAATGCTGTATCCAATCCAGATTAATATCACTACGGCTCCCTCCAAGATGTGACTCCTGCAAAAAAATGAAGTCTGGTCTTGACCTTTTGAAATATGTTCTTAATCTTTGACATTTAAGTTTCGATTTCATGCCCCGAACATTAAGGGTAATGCAACTAAAACTATGCATTATCCACAACAGTAATAAACATAAGTGGATTCCTCATTACAGGCCTTACATACACCCCATTTGACACACACAAAAACATAACACAATGCCCCACTTGCCCAACTTCCCCCACATACATATGCATTTCCCGTTTCTGCCTTAGCTGTAACCACAGCCAGGTTGAACACCAACATGTTCTTAACAATCGGGAGGAGAAATTACATTAGTTGGCCCGCACTTAATTATTTCCCTTCCCTTCTACCCTTATATATATAGCCGAGTAATATTTACTACAAAATATCTATATTCTTTTTCTTCTTGTAATTTTGTACAAAATACATTCCTTAGACACCCTATACACTTATCAAATTTACAACTCTTCTCATTTTGACTCCCTTCATTTTTATTGTATATGTTATATTTTAACTTAATTCAACTTAATATTTTTCTCTAACCCTTATTCGTTGACTGAAGTTATCAATGTTTATATAACCTTGACGGCCAGGCATGCCGCCAATCTTCTCTCCACAGTCTTCTGCACCTGGAATTTACATCAACTAAACCAAACCTCCCTTTCCCCAATGGAAAAAAAAGCAAAAAAAAAACCCCCACCCTTCTCCAGGTCTTTAACTGTGAGTCCTTTTGTCAAAGTTTGTTTAAGTATTAATTTTCGGAATCCTCATTTTGATGTTTTTCTTGATTATCTTCTTTGGTCGCTGATTGTTCAAGTCCTAATTGTTGCAATAACATTTTTCCTTGACTTGGCAGTTAGAAGTTTTCCGTCCTTATAAATCCTTATAGTTGCAGGAAATCCCCATGAAAATCTGATGTCAGCAGCTATCAGTCTTTGGGTAATAGGGCGCAGATCTGTCCTTTGTTTTATTGTCTCTTTTGCCAAATCAGGAAATACCAGGACTTTTCTTCCTTCATATTGCAGATCGTCAATGTGTCCGAATTGTTTTAAAACCAAGTCTCTTTGGTATTCTTTCACAAAGGCAACCAAAACATCCTGAGAGTTGTTTTTTTGTGAGCTGTAAACTCTGTGAGCTCTTTCAATTTGAGATAGCTGAAGTTTGATGCCATAAGTTTTTCCCCAGGAAATCAGTTTGTTCAGTAGATCAGTATTGCTCAGTTCATTAGGCAGACCCTTAATCCTGATATTCTTTCTTCTTGATCTATTTTGAAGATTTAATAATTCAGCTTTCAGGTCTGCCATATCCTGGCGAACAGCATGTAGTTCTTTCTCAGACTCCTTACTTCTGGTTTCCGTCACTGTCATACGTTGATCCATTTCTAACATTTTTGTTTGTATTTGAGCTACCTCCGCTACTAAAACGTTTACAGATGTTTTGACCCGAGTTTGCGATGCCTGCATGGACTCGAATGCCAACAACAACTAGTCGATTTTTGATTCCATTGATTTACTGGGCAGATTGCTGGGCGATGTAGAGACATTCTTATCTTTAGGCTTTGTTGCCATCGTGTTTATTTCTACTGAAATACCAGTGTTACTGATTTCAGCTCTTCTTAACTGCAACTTTCACTTCTTTAGGGCTATCAGTGGCTCCTGAGCTCTCTTTTGCAGAAGAGAGATAGCAAACTGCCTGCCACAGCCGCCCTTCTTTAAATCCAGTTAGCTGTTTAATTATAAAGTTCAATCTCAAAATATTGTGAGATAGAGAATTCTTCTTGTGAATTCTTCTATCTGACGGCCAGCATGCTGCAACTCCCCGCTGGGGGAGTTTCATAAGTACATATAAACAACAAGTTCTATTGTGTTTTGACCAAGCAAAAGTAAACACTGGTTCTTCTTAGCTAGTTGGTGTGACCCCAGTATGCTCAAAATGCAGACTATACATATTCTCTGTGATTTTAATACTGTGTGGTATCAAAAGCATAGGAATAATGAATGGAAAATGTGCCACAACAAATAAACATGTCCAAAGGAGATGTTCTACTAACAGCCATTGAATTTGTTTTCAAATGGTATGTAAATTGTGAACTTCCCATGAACAGTGTGCAGTTTCCTTAATAGATTAAGTATTAAATAAAAGAACATGGACTAAACCATTTTCAGCAGAATGTTAAAACAATGCAAGATCTTTTGAGAACCTTATTGGATATACTGTTATATTGAAGTGTAAGACTAAGCAAAATGGAATAGCAAACTAGCGTTTGAACATGAAACTAGCATTCATAATTTATCAGTTTCAAGTGCATTATATAGACTTAGTATTAAAATAAATATCAGACCTTCCATGAAACTACTAACTGTCAAGTCAGTAAAATACTAGTGAATTAAACAAATACGACTCACCAAATTCCTTTGGTACTGCAATGGAATAAATGCAGTTGTGTCCTATGCTGTAGTTTTTAGGGTAGTTTGGGGATAAAACTGTGCCTTCAGAACCTGTAGAACGACTTCCACAAGGTGCTAGGGAAAATGGAATATATTTCAATAATTTAACACTGAAAAGCAGAATAATCAATGTAAATATGATATAGATACACAAAAAGCAGAGATACAACAAGTAACATATGTTTATTTTAGTTTTTCTCCCTGGTTTATCAATTGTTGGGAAAGAAATGGTTGAGTAACAAAATCGTTTGATTACTATGTAACGCAAGTGAAGTTGTCTGAACCAGAGACATTTGTGAACTCTTTAGTGTAAAACTTAAATGGCACCCTTCCCTGGCATTCTCCTTATTCATAAAAGACCCAGTGATGTTATGTTACCAATAGCCACTAAATCTCAAAAGTGTAAATATGTATATGATACAACATTTCTTCTGTCATATATTGTAATCTATGAAATATTTTTGCTGCAAATGCTTTCCTGGCTTCATTGTAGCTTGCCTTTTAATCTAGGCATTTTAATAATACAACATAGGTTTGAGTTATGTAATATTCTTCCTCCACACATTCTCCAACTTCACAATGGAAAAAAAGATGCACTCTTAATGCATCATAACATGAATGGTACCACATTTCATTATGACCTAAATATGTATATTGAATAACATATTATAGCATACTATAACTGTCCAATTAGTGTCTGAAATTCCCTCAGGGTCGTTTTTTTACGCACCAGAAATTGCTGAACCCTCTGACTCAGGTCTGCCACCTTGTCGGGTGGCAACCGGGAAAATTGCTGTACAGTATCTAACTCAACCCCTAAAAAGGATAAGACCTGCAGTGGGCCTTCAGTTTTTTCTTCAGCTAACGGGATCCCCATTTTTGCGGTAAGTTGCTGAAAGGACCACAACAGCGAAAGGCAGTTACCAGACCCGCACTTCCCGATAAACAAAAAATCATCAAGGTAGTGCACAACTCCCGTTTGGCCAGATTCCTTCTTAATAGCCCACTCAAGAAATGTGCTAAATGCCTCAAAGGCCGCGCACGATATGGAGCAACCCATGGGCAAAGCACGGTCCATGTAGTATGAATCCTGGAAATGAAATCCCAATAGCTCAAAATCTAGGGGTGTACTGGGAGCAGCCTAAAGGCGGACTTGATGTCCGACTTCGCCAATTCCGCGCCTGAGCCAAATCGATTTACGATGGACACCGCTCTGTCAAAAGACGTGTACTGTACAGAACAGAGCTCCTCGGGGATCGCGTCATTCACCGATCTGCCTCTGGGATATGACAGATGATGAATGAGGCGAAACTCCCCTTCGGCCTTCTTAGGCACTATACCTAGCGGGAAAACCCTAAACTGAGGCGTGGGCGGTGACGCGAAAGGACCTAACACCCGTCCCTCACGGAGCTCCTTATCAATCTTTTGTTGTACGATTGTCTCCATTCCCAGTATTGACTTGAGGTTTGGCGCCATCCACGGCATGCGTGGTCCTTGAGCTGGAATCCGAAACCAAAACAAAAACCCTCAACTAAAACCCTCAAATAAATATGTTGCCGCTGCCCTATCGGGATACAAGCGCAACCAGTGAGTCAGCTGCTCCAAATTAACCGGACTGGGGCCCTTTTGGAAAGGAAGGTGATGCTGTGCTTTTACCGGGGGGCTGGCCTCCCCGGTTGTTGCCCCGATTGGGCTTTTGCTTATTGCAGTGTTTGGCTGAGTGCAGACCCAAACATATGGTGCAGGCGTGCAGGTATCTACAGTTAGGTTTATTACATGCCCCTTGGGACGCAAATTCCCAGGACATTGGCCTTCGCTGGGGCTGGGATTGCGGGGCTGCTTGCCGAAAGGGCTGACCCTTTTTGAAATTCTGTACTGTGTGGCCACTATCGGCTTTCTGGCTAAACGCAGTCTTGGTCGACTGCATTACTTCCGACCAAAGTTGATTGTCGATCAAGTCCCAACGCTTATTGGGCCGACTTGCCGCCTTGGAACGGAAGCGCTTGTCATACTCTAACCATATGTTCCCCGGGAACTCAATGTGAGCATTGTAAATGATATTCTGGTATATCACTAATGACATGGCCCTGTAAGGTGAAACATCGACTATCAATGCCATGTAAATCATGTAACAGGCCAGCCAATTCTCCCATGTTTGCTCGACCTTTTGCTTTTTAAGCTTCTCTTTAGCCTCCTCATCCAAATCGTCTTTCTCTTTTTATCTAGGTCCCTGTAGTATAGAGAGAATATGTCTACATATTCATTCCTCCGGACCTTGTCAATAACCTTTTGAGTTAAATGCGAGGCCAGTTCGGCGACTGACAACACCGGAGTCGCCTCCTCGGGCCACTTATCTGTTCCCCAAAATTGATTTGCTGGCCCTGTCCTAGCAGCTTCTAGCGTTGGTGCGGGAACAATCAGGGCTGATGAACTGACACTAGCCTCACACCCTGATGTGCCCGCCTCCAACTGGTTGCTCCGTCTTGGTGTCGAGTGCTGTATGTGTCCCTGATCCCAGGGCCATGTAAGTGTGGTGTTCATACCCGTAGAAGTGGTGGCTGTCTCAGACAGCGGCACTTGGGTGGCTTCGTCCTGACGGCGACGGCGCTGACGCTGGACAGGAAACCGGAATCGACTGCCCCATCGTGGATGGCGGGATAATGGGTTCCACACTGGCGGACGGCTCTTCTTGGCGTTCTGGAACCGGAGCCTCCAGCGGTGGTTGCGCTGCTCCCTGCGCCTTGCACTGACACTGGCTTCTAGGCGAGACATACAAGACATGAGATGTTTTAGTATCAGCTTCCTGCTGGCATGCCGAGAGGACGCTGGCCAACATCCCCAGACCCATTCGACTCTCGAAATCCTTCATTCGCGCCCTCAGCGCATTTAAGTCGGCTGGGGTTGTTTCGTCGTCGTCCGAAGACGTCACATCCGGGGGCGGGGGGCGCTTGGCGGCCATCCTCTCGGCTGGGCCCTTCCCTTTCGGGCCTGGTACATTCTTCTTAGGTGCCATCCTACGAAATAATACACGTCGATGATTAAATAGCGGTTAAAATTGGACCCCATCCCTGATACTAGTTCCAACAGTGCCATGCAGTGCACCATAACTAAAAAACTTTCTTTTTTTTTTTTAAATAATTTTTTATTGTGAAGTTTTCAAATATGCAGTGGTACATAAACAAAACCGTGAGGTGAAGGGATGGGGGACAATGGGAGAAAAAGGGAAAACCAAAAGACAACAAACAAACAGAAAAACAGCAACCCACAAACACTTAACAATATGTAAAATTGTACTTCCAAATTTATGTTAACCGTCAAGAACATCTCATTACACCTTTAACAAGTCAATCCATGAAGACCTGGTATATTTTACACAGATCTATCCCTTGTTGTTACAACCAAATATAGCTACTTTAGTATTCCCTCTGCCTTTAGTTTTTTCATTATAATGGCCAGGAGTGGCTATCCTCCTGGCTGATGTTTCGCTTGGCCCGTTGACCGATAGTCCTCGTAGGGTGACCAGTCCGTTGATTTGATTGGTTTCCCATTGCTCTGTTTTAGGAGGAAGGTTAACCTGTCCATGTTTCTTATTTCCCACATTTTATCATACCACACGTCCATGTCAGGTATTTTCTCCGTTTTCCAAAGGGCGGCATAGACTAGTCTAGCCGCCGTTGTTATATATATAAAAAGTCTGTCTTCGTTTTCACTCCATACCTTCGCATTCTCCGTCAGGCCTAAGAGGAAGAGTTCTGGTAACAATGGTATTTGCTTTTTGAAGATTTTTTGTGCTGCCTTTTGAATGTTTTGCCAAAACTTTTTTGCTTTCTCGCAGGTCCACCATATATGGTAGAAACTGCCCTCGTGTGTTTTGCACTTCCAGCATATGTTGGAACTATTTTTATACATTTTACTGAGTTTCTTTGGGGTCAAATACCATCTATGGAAAATTTTAAGCCAGTTTTCTTTTAGGTTTGCGATGATACGTGTATTTAAGTTTTTTGGTCCATATTCGTTGCCAATCTTCTAACTTTATCTGGTGGCCCACATTCTTCGCCCAATTAATCATGCAGTTTTTAACCACCTCTGGTTCTGTTTGCCAATCCAATAGTTTATTATATAACACAGTAATAATCTTACGCTTCCGTACCATCAGTTTCTCCCAGAACTCCTCCTTCTCCACAAAGCCCTTCAGAGAGTCCTCTTTATAACTCTCCTTTATCTGGGTGTATTGTAGCCATGACATATTTTTAAATTTCGATCTCAATTCCTCTATGGTCCTTAATTCCAGACCCTCTTTGCTTTTCTTAAGGAGGTCCTTGTAGGTTGGCCATTCTTGCCATCCTAGGAGTCTCCTTTGTTTGGCTTCTAGCGGTGAGAGCCAGAGTGGTGTTTTTAAGTAAAAGAAGGGTTTAAATTTACTCCAAACTTTAAGAAGTGCTGATCTTATAAAGTGGTTCCCGAAATTTTTTTCAATTTTTGCTTGCTCATACCATAAGTATGAGTGCCAACCCACCCTGAGATTGAAACCCTCCAGGGTGAGTAGTTTGCTGTTTTTTAATGTAATCCATTCTTTGACCCACGAAAGAGCACTGGCCTCGAAGTATGACTTAAGGTCCGGGAGACCAAAGCCCCCCTGGTAGTCCTGTCGATCATAACTCCTAATTTTATCCTAGGTTTTCGTCCATTCCAAATGAAGTTTGTTAAATCTTTGTTCCAGTTTTTAAATATTTTTGAATTTCTAATTATCGGGATATTTTGAAATAGATATAAGAGTTTTGGGAGGACATTCATTTTAATAATCGCTATTCTCCCTAATAGTGAGAGATTCAGTACTTTCCAATTCTTTAAGTCTTTTTTTATCTCCTTCCATTTCTCTTCATAGTTGTTTTGCAAGAGCTGTGAGTTTTTAGCTGTTATCCAGATCCCTAAGTATTTAATTTTCTTTTTTTGATCTGGAGTCCCGTTTGGGTCTCCAGTATATCTTGATTTTTCCTTGGCATATTTTTGGTAAGTAAAACAGTCTTTTTTTATTGAGTTTAAAGCCGGCTACTAGGCCGAATTCTTCCAGCTTCCTTAACCATTTTTGGATGTTTTTGATTGGATCTTCAATAACGCAAATGATATCGTCCGCAAAAGCTCTTGTTTTATAAGTGTAGTTAGCGACTTTTAGGCCAACTAACTCTTTATCCTTCTTTATCCCTCTTAGTAGGATTTCGATCGACAGGACAAAAAGCAGGGGGGACAACGGGCAACCCTGTCTTGTACCCTTGCTAATCTGAAATTTCTCTGATAGCTCATTATTTATTTTTAGTCGGGCTTCTTGTTTCGAGTATATAGCGCGGAAGGCATTTCTAAACCCATAACCCAGGTCTACTTCATTCATAATCGCATCTATAAACTCCCAATTGATATTATCAAAGGCCTTTTCCGCGTCCACCGACAGAAAGGCCATCTCCTCTTGTGGGTTTATATCATAATATTCTATGATATCTAAGATTATTCTTAGGTTATCTTTGGTACCTCTATTGGGTAAAAACCCTGCTTGTTCCTCTCCCACCCAATTCTGCAAGAAGCCTTTTAGTCTTTTTGCTAAAATGTTTGCAAAGATTTTGTAGTCGCAGTTCAATAGGGAGATAGGTCGATAATTTTTAACATCCGCTCGATCCAAATTATCTTTTTGTAACAACACAATCTCTGCCTCTCTCCAAGTACTCGGGACTGCATTATTTTCTAGAATTTGATTCATAATTTTTTTCAGGTATGGGGTGAGTTCGCTCTGCATTGTTTTGTAAAAAATAGCAGTAAACCCATCTGGGCCAGGCGCTTTGTTATTATCAAGCTTATTTATTGCTTCACCAATTTCCTCCTCTGATATTTCCTTATTCAGACTCTCTCTATCTTCGTTTGATATTTTATCTAACCCTTGTTTGGATATAAAAGTTGTAACCTCGTCCATGGATATATTGTCCTTAGTATATAAATGTTTATAGAATTCTAGAAATTGTGTTTGAATATCTTTGTTCGTAGTAAATACCCTTTCCCCCCTTTTTGATCTTAGTGATAGTTTGGGTTTGTTTTTTCTTCCTGACCTTTCTAGCCAACCACTTCCCAGATTTATTGGCATTCTCGAAATGGTACTGTTTGATAAATTTATACTTCTTTGCCAGGGTTTCCATATCTAAGTGTTGTTTTCTTTTAATCATCTCTTTCAATTTATTGCAAATTCCCTTTTTATTTGGATATCTTTTTAATTCCCTTTCCAAGGATGCTATGTTATCCTCCAGATCCCTTAACTCCTTATTCCTTACTTTGCGCTTAAGAGCATTCTGTTGAATAAGGTTTCCTCTCATCACTGCCTTCATTGTGTCCCACACTACCTGCGGGCTTATCTCATCTGTATCATTGAATTTGAAGAACTCCCTTAACTGGTCTTTATTCTTTTTAATATCCGTTTCCGATTTTAATAAATTTTCATCAAGTCTCCAGTGCCTTCTCTTTTGCTTATTGTTCAAGTATAGTTCAATAGGGCAGTGATCTGAGAGTATACGCGGCAGTATATTGACCTTATTAATTTTGGGTATTAAAGGAGAGGAGAGCCACACCATGTCTATCCTCGACCACGAGTTGTGGCACGAGGAATAGAAGGTGTAGTCCCTCTCCTCTCCATGTGTCACTCTCCACGCATCCTCCAGTGCCATCTCTTCCTTAAATGAGATAAAGGATCTAGGAAGGAGACCAGCATCCTTGTTCTTCACCTTTTTCCCCATTCTATTTTTGTCCAATTTATTGTTCAAGATCCCATTGAAGTCTCCCAGTAGGATTATTTGGTCACATTCATTATTTTCTAGATTTTCTTTTAGGTATTTAATAAATTTCGTCTTAGGGCCGTTTGGGACATACACATTACAAATCAATATTTTTTCATTATTTTGGGTAATTTGAACCGCTATTACTCTTCCCTCTTTATCCTTAAATTTCAAATCTGAGGTTAAATCCTCACTCACATACAATGCCACCCCTCTTTTTTTTGTGTCAAAGGATGAATAGTATAGTTTACCCATTTTCTTATTATTTAGACGGGAGACATGTCTGTGAGTGATATGAGTCTCCTGAAATGCTATAATTTGATACTTTATTTTATTGAAATGGTTAAAAATTCGGTTTCTCTTGGATGGCGAGTTCAGCCCATTCACATTTAGCGTACAGATACTTAAGGGTGTCTCAATCATTGTCTATCTCCTCTCCCTCCTTTCCATCCTCATCTTCTTCCTCTCCCAGATTTTCTCCTCTTGGATCTATCTCCAGGGCGATTGCTTGGCTTTCTTTCAACTCCTCTATCTCCTCCGGTGATTTGAGCCTCGGCCTCTTCTTTACCTTGCCGCCCCTGTTGTGGCATCAGGGTATTTTTTTTTGACCTCCATCCGCAGTTTTTCTAGGAAAGTCTCTGGCCTTTTCTTCTGATGTAATCCAAATCCTTTTCTCATTATAGGTAGCCATTAGGCCTTCTATCTTCTCCCATCTAAATTTAATTTTTCGTTTTTTCAATTCTTCTGTTAAGAAGCTGTATTTCTTCCTTTGTTGTAGGATTTGTTGTGGGATCTCTTTCAAGACCACGATTTTCTTCCCCGCCTGAATAATGGGCTTTCTGCTGGTTAGTCTCAAGATGTTGTCTCTAGAGACCTTGCGGACAAAGTTCACGATGATATCTCTAGGGGTCTTATGTTGCCTTGCGTACGCCGACTGAATTCTATAAGCTCTGTCCACCTCCGCTTCCACCTCATTGAATCCCCTTTCCAAATATGACGCCAGTAGTTTAATAATCTTCAATCTTGTATTCTCCTTGGCTTCTTCTTCCACGTTTCTGAAGCGGAGTTGCCCGTCCATTTCACTTATTTGCAGCCTGTCTACTCTGATCTCCATTTTCTCATTCTTGTTTTGGATTTCTCCAATATTCCTTTTCATTTGTTTTTGGTTTTCTTCCAGAGTGTTGGTTTTTATCTTCATTTCGTCTATTCTGACAAAGGCCGCAACCAAGTCTTTCTTTAGGTGTTGAATCTCTTCCTTAATGTCCGTCTTCATACTGTCAATTTTTTCTTCCAATTTCTTGTTTTGATTTGCCAGGATCAGTTTGAATTCTTTTTGGTTTTCTTGCTGATCTTCTCTTATTTTCTGCATCTCTTTTAGTAGCTCTCTCATACTGGAGTCTTCCCCACTACTCCCCCCCATAGAGCCCCTCCGTTGTGTAAGTGGCATTGGTGGTCTGGGGTCCTTCCAGTCCTTGGAGGTGTTCTTAGGGGTCGTCATTGGCCTCAGCCTCTGCTGTCACTCTTCCTTGAGTGTATGGGAGTGGTGTAAGGGGACAGGACAGAAACTTACTTTGCTTCAATCAGCTGTGGTCGCCGCCCTTCTTGTTCTTCTACTTGCTTCACCTTTCTGGGGTCAGCGTCCTGACTTGTACAACCCCCTGCAGCCGTCTCTGGGCACTCTCCTCACCACGCTGAGGTTCCGCTGTGTTTAAATCACCCGCTGTTTGTAGTTGCTGTTACCGAGCCGTGCGTTCTATAATTTTCTATATTTATGTTCCCTTGCGGGATCTCCAGCACTCGCGAGAACCACGAGAGCCCGTCGTTTACACGTTTACACGCCCCCGTACGTCAGCTATTCAGCCACAGCCAATCTCGCGAGTTTTGATGCCCTCCGCGGCTTCCTGCTTCCTCGCGCCTTTTCCCGGCTCTCACCCTCTGTTTACAAGAAGGACTGGAGATAGTCAAAACAACATGGCTCCCAAGGTCAGCCGAAACTGTATTTTGCTGTCTTCCTCTGACTGGGTTTTTAGGATTCGGGTGCGGGTTTGGGATTTCCCCTTGATCACGCTGTTTTTTTGGTCTCCTCTCTCTTTAAGAGCCCAGTCCTTATTTAGTTTATGGTCTCCCTTTAAGCCACTGGTCTAGAGCCTCCCGTTGACTTACAGTTTGTGGGCTTTCTTAGTGCTCTCTCCTGTCATCGTAGCTATATGCCTTGATCTTTCTTAGACCCGCGATGCGGGTGATATGCAGATTCTTCAGGACAGGGGCTGGTAGTTTATGCGGACCTTCGGTCCGCTTCCCTCGGAACCGCTTGCACGCCCCGGTTCCCTCCTGGGCCCCTGGCACCCCTCCCTTGAGGGGAAGGGTGGCTTATAGGCCGTCAGGAGTTGCACCGGGTGCTTTGCAATCCTCCCGGAATCGATCCACCGGGAGGGGGGAGCCTGGGCTCCTGCCCAGCGGCTCAACGAGGTTGGGAAAGCGGGAGCCCTGCTTTTCCCGTGCCTACCGCCATCACTGTCCGCCGGAAGTCCCAGCCACCTTGTTGTTCAAAGGAATTTATTTATTTATTTATTTATTTATTTAATACTTATTAATACTAATATGCATTATATAACATTATTAAAATTAATCCAATCCACAATTGAATTAATAACAACCAGTCAGAAATAGCCTCCTAACTAAATCAGCAAAATCAAGTTGAAAAGGTGTAAGGCTTAGGTCAACAG
>JARBWK010000007.1:124537763-124547763 GCA_030556195.1 Anolis apletophallus
GTACTCCAATTTAAAGACGATGAGGGTAGGATAGTAGCGGTAATGGGGAAGGTGAGGGAAAAAAGAATATTATTTGTTTGTGTTTATGCGCCTAATAACTCAAAAGTTAAGTTTTTTGAAAAGTTAAATGACAAAATAACTGCAGTGAAATGGGATGAGTGTGTGGTTTGCGGAGATTTTAATGGCGTGTGTAATCCCAAATTAGACAAAAAAGTTAAAAAATCCAAAGGTCAGGAAGCTAAAAGTAAACTTCCATCCAGTTTTTTTTAACTTGCTGAGACAGAATTCCTTGATAGATATATGGCGAGAACACCACGAGAAGGAGGAAGATTATACCTTCTTCTCGGCAAGAAGATTAAATTGGTATAGATATGATTTTAACATCAAAGAAACTAGCAACCAATATAACAAAAACTAAGATATTTCCAAGGATACATTCTGACCACGCCCCGGTAGGAGTACAGATAAAATTCGGGCAGAGAACTTACAAATGGCACCTTGATGATAACCTACTCAAAACCGAAATAGATATCCAAAAAAATAAAGAAGTATTAAAAGAATACTTTCAAATAAATATAGAACCAGAAGTCAGAATAAAAACAGTCTGGGAGGCCAGTAAGGCCGTGATGGGGGCATCTTTATCGGTCAAGCCAGTAACAAAAGGAAACAAAGGAGACAAGAAATGGAAAACTTATTATTAGAACTGGGTAAAGTAGAGAGAAATTTGAAGTCCCACCCTAAGGATAAAAAATTAGTGGCCAATAATCAGATAAAAATGCTAACCACAGTGGAAATAGAAAAGAAGCTGAAGTTTTCCAAACAAAACCACTTTGAAAATGCAAACAAGGCAGGGAAGTGGCTGGCTTACCAAGTAAAAAAAGAACAACAAAAGAAGATAATCACAAAAATAAATAAGGAGGGGAAAACCTATACCAATGATATGGACATAGTAAATGAATTCGCGAAGTATTATCAGGAGCTATATAAGAGTGATAATATAAATGGAGAAAAAACCCAACTTTACCTAAATAAACAGAAACTACCACAGATCTCGGAGGAAGAGCGGGAGGACCTTAATAGAGAAATATCAATAGAAGAAATATACAAGGCGATAGAGGGATTAAAATATGGGAAGTCACCCGGCCCCAATGGATTTATGGATACTTATTGCAAGACATTGAAGGTAGAATTGGCCCCTTATCTAAAGAGAGTGATGGATGAAATTATAAGAACAGGAGATCTGCCAGCCTCATGGAAGGAGGCAGAGATTGTAGTGATTCCGAAAGAAAATAAAGAGGTAGATAAGGTAGAAAACCATAGACTCATATCCCTCCCGAACCTAGACTATAAAATCTATGCAAACATCTGGGCAGCAAGATTTAAAGTATTCCTGAATAAGTGGGTTTCACAAAGCCAGGCAGGGTTCCTCCCAAAAAGATACATGAAAAGAAATATAAGAATTATCGTGAATCTAATCGAGTTTCTAGATAAGAACATTGACACGAAAGCTGCCCTGCTCTTCTTAGATGCGGAAAAGGCATTTGATTGCTTCAACTGGGGCCTTATAGAAAATCTCTTAATAGAACTAGATATGGGGTATAGGTTCTCAACAGCTATAAAAGCAATCTACAAAACCCAGCAGGCATATGTCAGCGCGAATGGACAAAAATCCAAAAAAATTGCAATCAATAAAGGGACAAGGCAGGGATGCCCGCTATCCCCGTTGATTTTTAATTTTGCTCTGGAGATTTTACTGAGAGGCATTCTGGAGGATAAAGAGGTAAAAGGGCTAACGATTAGGAACAAGAAATGTAAAATCCTAGCCTATGCAGACGATTTAGCATGTACGATAATAAACCTGTTGGAAAATATGGAGAAATGGATAAAAACAATAGAATCTTTTGGGGAGGTCTCCGGGTTTAAGTTAAATAGAAAAAAATCACAAATGCTAATTAAAAATATGAACATCAAAGAAGGCTTAGAACTAGAAAAGAAATTTGGTATCCCAGTGGCGAAAAAAATCAGATATCTAGGAATCGAGATGACGGCAAAAAATTGCCAGCTAATAAAAAATAACTACGAAAAATGCTGGAATGAAATAAAAGAGAAGCTCGCAAGATGGAAAAAATTAAATCTCTCACTAATGGGCAGGGTTTCCCTAATTAAAATGAAGATCTTCCACAAAATAAATTTCTTTTTCCAAACATTGCCCATCATAAAGAATCAGATGATATTAAGGAAGTGGCAGTCGGAACTGGCATCCTTTGTATGGATGGGAAAGAAACCCAGAATCAAATTAAGATACCTCCAGGCCCTAATACAGCAAGGAGGATGTGGGCTCCCAGACCTTATAAGCTACTACGAGGCAAATTGCCTTGAAAATGTTAAGCCATGGTTAGACCTGGATGATAGAGACCTCCTGAATCTCGAAGGGTGGGAAAACAAAAACGGCTGGCATGCCTACCTAGTATATAATAAAATCCACCAGGATAGAAATTTTAAAAACCATATTATTAAAGCGCCGTTACTAAAAATTTGGCTTAAACATAAAAAGATGATATACACTAAAATGCCGCTATGGGCCTCACCATCCGAAGCCTTTTCCATTGGCAGATATAGGGAAGACAGTACCTTAAGATATAGAGAATTGATCCAAAAAGAAAATGATAGCTACAGACTAAAAACCCAGGAGGAACTGGGAGAACACAATATCGGATGGTTCCAATACAGCCAACTAAAAGCAAGATTCACAATAGATAAAGAGGTGGGATGGGAAGACAGCCCCACAGTAGCAGGGAATTTTTTTTGCCAGGCTCGGAAGAAGAGGGTGAGTAAACTATACAAAATGATTATGAGAAATAAGTATGAAAAAGCTACATATCTAGAATATAGGGGAAAATGGAACAAAAACTTTGGTTACAGAATAAGCCAGGAAAGTTGGGAAAGAACATGGGCCAATAATGTGCAATACACCTGCGCGAATACATTAAGAGAAAACCTGCAAAAAATGGCATATAGATGGTATATGACCCCGGCCCAATTAGACAGGATCTACAAGACAGGGAACGACCTCTGCTGGAAGTGCCAGATAAACAGAGGTACTTTCTACCATGCATGGTGGACTTGTGGGGAGGTATCACGGTATTGGGAAAAAATCCACAAACTAATGGAAGAGCTAACACACAAAAAAATTGATTTTAAGCCTGAATTATTTCTTTTGAACATTTTAGAGAAAAAAAGCTGGGGGAAAATACAGAAAGATTGATAACATTCATTGCGACTGCGGCAAGAATCACCTTTGCTAGACACTGGAGGGAAAGAAGGATCCCGGAAGTGGAAGAGGTGCTCTACAAATTATTAGAGATAGCGGAAATGGACAAGCTAACTTTGCTTTTGAGAAAGAGCCCAAGTAAACCCTTTGAAGACACTTGGAGATCATTGATTGATTATGTTAAAAAAAATATGAACATCGTACTAAAAGGTTTTTGGATTTAGTGAAGAGGAAGGTACATGCCAGGCCACGCATCGTTTATGTATTGCTACTCTTTGGGTGAAGTTAACCTGTTTTATTTTAGGAGTGTACAGTTTGTCTCGTGTGCCCCCCTTCCTGCCACTAACCCTCCCCCTCCCTTCCCCCTCCCCTAGTTTGCCCCTTACGTTGGTAATGTTGATACCTTGTTACTGTCTTGTATTTGTGTTTTAACCAATAAAACTTTTTTCAAAAAAAATTAATAATACACTGAAAACAAATGAGATCACATATGACATGAACAAAGTAACAATGTAGAACACTGATCTGTGTGGGAAAGCTGTGTTAACTGACGTCACTGGATATTTTATAATGGACACAAAGCTTGATCACAGAGCTCCTGCAGCTTGATCAGTAAGTAAAGATGCACCCAAATATAAATTTAACAATGGATTATCAACTTGAGTCGTCTCTAAGCCCAAAGACAAATTTAACTCAAGTGCTTTCTGGATGCATGATATTATCTAGAAGATCCATTTCAATCTGGTCTCAGGCAGAGACAGCTTTGCTGGATGACCTGCACAGGGAATTGACAGGATAGATGGTAGGTATCTTTGTTGGTTCTGCTGGACCTCTGACTGTTTCTTTTAAAAAAATACCAACAAACATAGTATCATTCTGGGCTGTCTTGATGGGTTGGGATTGTAGCTCTTTTCCCTTTTTAGACAAGAAAATCGAAGAGGTGATGCTGTGGAACTCCTGTTCATTTCCCCTAACTGTTGGATTGTGCAGTCTCTTGGGGCTCTGTTTTTTCCCTCAAGCTTTTTAGCATATACATTAAACCACTAGGAGAGGTTTTATAGTGGGGTCCTATCTCTATTTGGGTGCCACTCAGGTCTACCACTCCTTCCAACCCTAACTCTAAACAAATCCAAGTTGATAGTTGTGGAGGAATGTTTAGTAGTAGTAAAACAGTGCCGTGTGTATCTAATTCAGTTTGGTTCCAGGACCTGCCATGAATTACTAATTATGTGGGTGCTCAAGTTCCAGTATATGCAATGGTGTAGTAAAATGGTGTTCCTTAAATGAAATGGAGAAATCAAGCTTTACAGTGAGTTTTTTGTTTGTTTGTTTGTTTTTTGGCCAGGGGGGTGGTATTATATTTTCAAGCCACAGATCTGTGGATACCAAAGAGCCAACTGTAGTAGTAACTATCACAATGGATCTAGGAGAGAAACACTGCTGCTTCCCTGGACAAAGATTATTTGTTTCCATATTATTCACACAATGAATCACATAGAGAGGATATAATATCTATCTCATTGTGTTCATCTGAAGCCCAATAGAAACGAACAAAGTGTGTTTATGTGTGTGCATGCATCCGAGTGATTTAATTATCATGTTAAAACAAAATAATAATAAATGATACATACAATAAATATCTTTAACAGGAAAGGCATCCTGCGTATTAGTCAATATAATTACAACTGAATACTGGATAATCTATTTTGATGAAAACATACCAGAAGCAGAGATTTGATTTTAGAATTAGCATAGGTGTTATGCATTTTTATTGATATTTTCAGCTGGGTAAAGACAACCAGCACGAAGTATATGAACCTGTACATGCAGTGTGCGATAAATTGTTTTAAATAGTCTAAACTAATTTTGGCTGTCTTTACTTGTCAAATTGTTCAGTGTGCCTTTGGCCTTTTAAAATTTTTAATATGAGTTAAATTAAGTTTATTGTGTTGTATTCTGCCTTGAGAGCTTACAATATGAAGTGGGATATCCATATTTCAATAAATAAATCAAGTGAAATATCCATAATTTAAATGAGAACACATCTAAAAAGAAAAAAGGTCTAGAAGTTAGACAATGCCATTGTTAATTATGGCCACCCTTTGTATGAGACCACCGGTCATCAATGGACCTGTTTAAGTCCTGTATACACAAGGCTATGGCTTCCTTATCTGTTTATCTGCTGGTAATGTGTCTTTCTCTTTCCTACCAAATATTAATGTCTTTTCCAGTTAGCCATATAAAAAAGACAGTTGACTTTGAACAGATTCTGTATCCCCGGATTCCACCATCCACAACGTGAAAATGTTTTTTTAAAGAATCCAAAAAAGCAAACTCTATTTTTCCATTTTATATAAGGGAAATAATTTTACTGTACCATTGTATATAATGGGACTTCAGTATCTATGGATTTTGGTATCAATGGGAAGTACTAGAACCAAATCCCAGCAGATAATAAGGGCTGACTGATATGGTTTATTTACTTGCTTGCACAACAATTAGCAGAATTCAGTAAATGTTGAATCAGAACTAAATTTCACTGTTGTAGCATAGGAAGCTTGTTCTAGCAAAATAAAAGTTGACCTCCCCGCCTCTCTTTCATGTGTTACTGTTAACCAAGCAGGAGGCAAGTCTTGCCACACAACTTCTCAATATTTTTTCCTTCTAATTTGAAATAATTAAACTAACTAACTAACCTGACCAATTTCTTCAATTCTAGGATAGAAAGTTTTTTATGACCACTGTACATCCATCTACCCTGTTTTTTTGTAAACACATGCACACCTATTAACCTCTGGGTGTAGCCTACACCTACAGTTCTGTAGTAGAAATGTCCAGGCACATGCCACTGTCTTATATTTAAGGGTAATTTGATCTGTGCTTCAGAGCTTGCACAATGACAGAATCTATCATGCCCACTGGCAGCGTCATTATAGGACAAAATTATTGGCTGTCCATTCTGAGAGACAAAGTAAGAAGGCAAAATTTAGCTATCTACCCATATTACATTTCTTTATTTTATTCTATAGACTTATCAATTCACCTTGTGTCTGCGATCACCTAGTTAGCCATCTCTTGTTAGGTTACTGACTGAAGATGAGTGAGAAAGGACAACTGCAACTCCTTTTTTCCCTGATACTCTTTTAACAACAATATCAAATGCTATTTGGATTTCAAGGGAAGCTCCCATTAAAGCCAATTTACACAATGTTACATCTGCTAAGATTTACTGATCAATTTGAAAGAAGACTAACATTAGCTGGCATGTTTATGCTGCATCACACACAAATGTATGTTGTGAAGCAGAAGGTTTAATAAAGCATGTTGAGAAATTAGTTCCAATGGAGACTACTGATATCTCCGAATGTATTTTAACTGTTTAATCTGTTTTATTACTCACGGTGTTTATGCTTCTTCTGTATTTGGTATACTTGGTTAATAAATAAATAAAATAAATAAATAAATATTTGGACTTGGAATATTTAATCAATCCGCACACTATTTTAATTATTTCTAAAGTACCAAGTAAATGCATTGGATGGGATGAGTGTAGCACTATGCCAAGACATGAATGAAAACACAGACCTTAACAGATGCTGCAAACTATAGCTCATTCAAATTAAAAGAGATAGTCCAGTGAAAATATTTTGAATGCACTGCAGTACTCGTGTATTTTAATTTGAACAGACAGAATATGATACAAATGCCTATGTTTCTTTAATCTATTTTTCTGTTTGTTTGTTTAATATCCTTTTACATATAAAATATTCAGAGACAAATGCACAGTCTTTGTTCCAATTTTGATCTTCACAGAAAACAAAGCTGTTAGATGTTTGGTCATCTGCTGGCAATCCGAGCTATTGATGTAAAATATTTACAAAGAGCACTATCACATTTCGATAATAGAAATTTTAGGATGGCAAAATGATCCATTTTCATTACAATTTTCCCCCAAAAAGATTTGTTTAAAAGAAAATCCTTAAGCAAACAGTCCTCTGCATAATTTAATCAGTACCGAGAAAATTAATACAAAATCCTTGCATGCAGACCTTGGGGAAATCTTGCTCTAAGAATGCACATCTTTAAAATTATATTTTTCTCCTCTTTCTAACTGTCTTTTGAAGTAACAGCAGCTGTCCCAAAGGGTCTCCTATCTTTACAGACTGGCTTTTGAGGACACATATGATCCTGTGAATAAAGAGTCTTTCCAGTTTGCACACATGAGAGATCTATCATCTAGTGCAAAGGTAACAGTGGAAAACTAAGGGAAACATTATTTGGGGGGCTACAACCTGTTTCCACCAAAACATTTTTGCTTCCAAATCTCTAAAGGACATGGAGATGTTTTCACTAATTTGGGGAAAAATTAATGCCATTTTAGGCCTTTTCTTAAAACATTGCTTTGGGATCATTTTTTAAATAACTGCAAAAACTTGAACTCTGTGGGCCACACAAATAGCTCTTGGAAACCATATGCAATTTGAAGGTTGCAACTTGTCCCTTTCCCATGTAATATGTCCACCAGGAGATTACTAATTTAAATCTTTCTTTAAATCAAGAATGCCATTTTTCAAAATGGGATCCAGGAAATCCAGCAGTTTTGGAAACCGAATCCTCAGAAACAGAATGGATCTTGCTTTGACTCAGCCGAAATGCACCATATGGCTGCTGAAAAAGGCTGCTTTTGGCAGTAGCCCCATGTGGGCGGGGGGTTCCCCCTAAGCCTTGCCTGAGCCAATCAGAGCAAGAAAGTGGATCACGTGTCTTTTTTCCAAGCCAGTCTATATATATCAAGAGGAGCTTTTCCATTTTCCTGTGGCATCCTGGCTTCTGAGAGAGAGAGAGAGAGAGAGATTGTTTGCTAGTTAGCTCCGTGTTCTATCTTAGTGCCTTTACTGCTTAGGATTGCTTTTGGACTCAGTTCCAATCTTTTCCTTTGGCAATTTTATTAAATTTTATTAGTTTAATATTTTTCTGTCATTTTTTTTACTATTTTGCTAGGTGAGGGTGAATGTGCATTGTGGGGGGGGGGGGGGCGTTGTGAAAGGGAATTTTGGGGGGGTGCTTAAATATTTCCTACCTTTATAGAGGGGGTTAGTGAAGGGAGGGTATAGTCTGACTTCCATGAGTCCCCATGGGAAGAAAACAATCCCTCCCCAGCCCAATCTACCTTCTTGCTTCTGTACTCTGTCATGCACTTTCCTCCCCCCCCCCCCCATTTTTATTTTACAAAAAGCTTCTTTTTTTCTTCCCCTTCCCCTCACCTCTTTGACTGACTTATTTATTCCTGTCTCCTCCTCTACTTTCTGGCAGTCTTACCCCAGGTCACCTGGCTTAACAATCATGCAGAAATACAAAAGCTTAGGAACAGTATTTTTTTTAATTAGTAAAATAACTTTTAAAATTCCTATAAATTGTGGGATGTGTGGATCTTTATGAAAGTTGGCAGAAATGATGCCCTGCTGCTGCTCCCATATTGTCACTGTGGAAAAATTTCAATGAACACCTTTTTTGTTTGCTTTGTGAAGGAGATTTTGTTTCTAGAAAACATAAGAATTTCCAAAAAAATCAGTGGATAACCCAAAGATTCTGAAACTTGTTGGGCTTGCAGTGCTAATGTGTCTTCCAAGTGTGACCATTTTCATCCGAATAACTCTAAAAATGATGGAAAAGGGAGCCTCAGAAGTTCCCACATTGCCGCCAATGAGCTAGATCGGTGATTCCCAAACTCTTCTCCTCAAGGGGATTTGGACTTCAACTCCCAGAAGCCTCAGTTGTCTTGGTCAACCATCAGGGATTCTGGGAGATGAAGTCCAAAACACCTGGAGGAGGAGAATTTGGGAATCACTGGGCTAAATCTTCCCAGAGCAAAAATGGAACTTCCAGCTGACGGATCGATAAATGGTATTTTCCCCCTCCCAAATTTGGGCAGTTCCCAAAAAAATGGAACAGGGGCACCTGTAAATTGAACACCAGAAATGGCACAGCATTTACTCAAATTGCTCACCCTACTATCAAGTCTTGACTTTGTGACTGGATAATTATAACATGTTTCCAAATTCAGAAAAGCAGTTGAGTCTTCTCTTGGTTTCTGCATACCTATACAAACTGGTGGGTTGGGCTGCCAGAAGTACCGATTTTCTACCTGAATGCAGGTTATTCGTTCATCTCCTTGCAATTCATAGCCAGGGTCACACTGAAAAATGACAGTGTCTCCGGGTTCTCTTCCATCTCCATTTCGAGTTCCATTCATGGGAACTCCTGGATCACGACATGCTGTGGCCACAGAACCTAGGAAGGGACAAATAAATGTATGAATTCTGTTTCATATTAAGATGAGATAATTCTAGCACATGACCAAAAGATTCTTGTTCCTTTGGGAAAATCATGATAAAATATATGATGCACTAAAATGAGCAATGAACATACTCATATTTTGTCACAATTAATGAAGCATTTCAATATTTGGAAGTGGCTCATAATCCGATAGAATGAATTGTCTGAGCAATCTACCAAAAAGAATTTGAGATAATATAATTGGAAAATGGATTCCAATGTTTTTGCTGGATGTACTACAATACCACATGGCATACCATGATGATAATCCATTATCTATTCCTATAATTGTATCAAAATTATATCCCTTACTGGGTATAATCCAGTTCAGTTGAAATCAATACGAATGAAGCAGTGCATGCTTAAATTGTCTTCATAATGGCATTTATCCCA
>JARBWK010000007.1:124552763-124587617 GCA_030556195.1 Anolis apletophallus
AGTGTACATTTCTCTGTCATATTGATTTTTGATTATAGCAATTAGAGATTAGGAGCAAATACTTCTGAAATAGGAAATGGGTACAATATCTATGGCTATAGTATAAGGTAAAGATACAATCATTGGACAGACTGCTAGGCTGGGGATCAACAGGAACCTTAGATTAATATGAGCATTGCTAATGTGGACTATTTATGTATTTATTTGCAGTATTTGTATACCACCCCTCTCAACCCCAAAAGGGACTTGGGGAAGTTCACAGTATTTATTTATTTATTTACTATATTTATATACCGCCTTTCTCGACTCCGAGGGGGACTCAAAGTAGCTTACAGCATAAGCAATAATTCAATGCCTTAAAAACAATATACATCCAATATACAATAAATAAACATTTCAATTAAAAATTTAAACAAGATTAATAGCATTAAAACATTGTAATTACAACTATAAAACCACATTATTCACATTGTGTTGGCAACAATTCAATGCCATCGATAAAAAACAGTATAAAACATCAAATTGACCTTCCCCTGATAAAATATTAAACATTATTAAACACATCACACAAAATAACCTCTGTGATCTGTATTCTGGCAGTCACTCCATATTCCAAGATCCCCTATTACCCTTCTGGGGAGCAGGATGTTACAATGTCTACTTTCCCCTTGAAATGAATCTCACCCTGTAAGTCCAAGGCCATAGAAATCAATGTGTAGGGAACCTTAAAAAGGAACTTTATTTATTTATTTATTTATTCAATCTTATATTCCGCTCCTCCCTGCAGACTCGGGGCGGATCACAACAAACAATAAAAACATGCTGCATGTGACAAAGCCAAGCAGCCATACAATTAAGAATGAAACCTTCAGCAACTGCCATGTATTCAACAAAAGTGTCAGAGACAAAAGCCCTATCATGAGCCTTTTATTCATGTTCCTTTGCAAGTTGATGAAAGCAGTACTGCTTCCTATGCTCCCAATATATTGATTGTGATAATCTTCCTCATGCAGTGCAGATAGTCTGTAATTGTTTTTCAGATATGATTTACCTTATGCTATCTGTGAATAAGTTTATTGATATGTTCCATAATATATGTAGTTAATTTATATTAATTACATGAACTAACTGGTCACAAATTTGTAGCTCAGGATACTAGTTCAGGAGAAACTTGGGAAACTGCAAATTGCCTCTGGTTTGAAAGATTTGGCTGTCTGCAAGGACCTTGCCCAGGGCATACCCAGATGATTAATGTTTTACCATCCTTGTAGGAGGCTTCTCTCATGTTCCCACATGGGGAGCTGCAGCTGACAGAGGGAGCTCAATCCTCTCTCCCCAGATTTGAACCACTGACCTGTTGTCACAAGAGTTTAACCCATTCTACCATCAGGGGCTCCAGCTCAAGATACAATATCACCCTATATATAAATCACACAACTTGCAGAGATGATCTTATTTCTGTTACCTAAACTGTGTCCATTGCTCTGATTACAAAAAAGTGGATCACTGAATAATGGAAACTTTGCTGCAGTATGATTTCCTTTTATTACATCAGGGGTGCCCACACTTTTTCAGCATGTGAGCTACTTATACTAAAACCAAGTCAGAAAGATCTACCAAGAGAGAAGCAGGGCGGAGCCTGGGAAGGGGGTGGGGCTTGGTGGGGCTTGGCTCCGCCCTTTTCCCCCTCTGGCTTCGGTATTTCCACAGCTTCTCCAGGGTAGAGGAGGGTAATGCCAAGCCAGTGGTGGCATAGATAGCCACTACTGGCTTGGCATTACCCTCTTCTACCCTGGAGAAGCTGTGGAAATGCTGAAGCCGGCAGAGGGAGCAGGGCTTGGCACAGCATGGCTCCGCCCCCTCAGAAGTGCCCCATCCAGCTGGGATCGACATCCTTCGGTCCCAGGATCGACCAGTCGATCGCGATTGACTTCCTGAGCACCCCTGTATTACATCAATATAATAACAAGAATCATTCTGTGTTTCGCCATCACATTTGAAAAATAAATCAAATAGCCTTATTAAAGATTGTGTAAAATCTAATAACATGAAAATCAGCAACTGTCTACTTATAAAGAGAAAATAGTTGCTCTGTTCTCTTATTCTAATAGCTTGTATTCAGTTTGTATGCCTCCTAGTTTAGAATGTGTTTATTTTCTGTCAAGACTACTAAAATGTATAAAATATTGCACATTGGCATTGATATTTTCTTCCATTTTTGAGGGTTGCTTCAAATAATATACTCATCACAATTTGTAATGAGTAAATCTTTATGTCTCTTTCTCTTTTCTCTTCTCCAAGATCCTGTAATCTGCAAAATATTAGTTTACTTCCAGCTGATAGATCTGGGAAAAAAGATTCCTGTTATTGTAGTTCCCAAATGCTCCCTTGTTCCCCCACCTTATACATGGTACAAGCAAATTTCATTCCTTTTCAATTACTGGTTGCCACAAAATTATCTAGTAGCAGCATCCTAATCTTCCTATCCTTTCTGTTTCAACAATGCTTCCCAACTTCATGCCATTAGTAAATTTCATGAATGCGTTGCTTTATTCATTGCCAAGGTCATTACAGATGAAAATATTAAATAAAACAGTCCCAAGATGAATCTGCATTCATTTCAAACATAAATGTTCTGCAGCAGTTCCCCTTCTTAGGGAGATGTCCTCCCCCTTCTTTTATGCTCATTCATTTTAATTTTAAACTTTTCTAGCTGCTGTTGCTGCTATTTTCAGCATTCCTATAACTTGTACTAATCCCAGGTAGACTTACCTGATTTGTTTCAGGCTAGTACCAAATCCCTAGAAAGTAAGTCTACCATAGGGTTGGCTGGGGGTGAGGGGGTGGGGTGGGGTTAAGAATAATTTGTATTTTGTTTCATTTCTCCTTTATTGCTTTTTCTACTCTCATCTTTAATTTGATGTATCTGGAAACTGAGGTGTCAACAGAAGATGTGCAGGGCAAAGGAGATGTGGTGATGGCAGAGTAACATACCCTTATAGAGGAAGGAGAAAAAAGTGTTTAGTACCTATCCCATCTTTCAGTTACCTTGCCAGCCTGAGGAACTTAGAGAGTGAGCTAGACCAGGCCTGTCCAACAGGCGGCCCGCGGGTCGTACATGGGCCCCCAGCCCCTTGCATACGGCCCCCTACCCTCCTGCAAGAAAGATGTTTTTAAAATATTTTTAAAATATTTTTTAATAAAAATATTATTTAATATTATTATTCTTGGTCCCGCCCCTTGGCTTTCCATTGGCCCCCTCCCCTTCTCCTGAGGGAGGGGGCCAATGGGAGGGAGTGACGTCTCTTGGGCCCCACTGCATGTGTGCTGCTTGTGTGTGCGAGGAGGGCGAGGAGCGGGGCCCCCAATGGCCGTGCGCCTTCCCTCCACGCCGCCAACGCTGGGACTGTCTCTATCCTTCCTCCCTTCTCTTTCCTTCCTCCTTCTCATCCTCCCTCCCTTCCCTTCTTCCTTCTCCCTCCTTCCATTCCACCCTTTCCTCCTTCTTTCTTTCCTCCTTCCCTCTCCCCCTCCCTCCCTCTCTTTCTCCTCCCTCCCTCCTTTCCTTTCCTTCCACCCTTTCGTCTTTCCTTCCTTCTTTCCTCCCCCTTCCCTCTCTCTCTTTCTCCTCTCGCTCGCGCTCTCCCCCCTTTTCCTCTTCCTCCTCCTCAGGACATTGCTGCTGCTCCGCGCGCTCAGCTCAGCTCAAGAGAGTACTTCTTCCGATCCTCCTCCACGGCATTCTCTTGAGTGATGCGCTGGAGGAAGAGCTAAGGGGAGGCCTTTACAATACAGCAGAAAGAAAATAAAAGAATGTACCTGAAGGCTTCTTAAAACTCAAACTGCCTTTGGATCCAAAAAAGAAAAGAAATCTGAGCCTGATTCCCAGAAGAAGGGAATATCTCCAAGGCAACAAACTCCTCCCATGAAGCTAGAGTGGAGTTGAAGCAGCAAACTCCGCCCAAAAGGGCCAGGAAAGAGTGGGGGGAGTGCTGCTCCCATGCCGAAAGGCTCTCAGCAGGCCTTGCACACGATCTTGCTGTCCCATGAGGCTTTCCCCCTCGCATTCAAAAGGGCAGTTTCAAGGCTCAAGGTACGTTTCGGGCTGGAGCAGTCCTTTTCTTCCTTCTTTCCTCCCTCCCTCTCTTTCACCTTCTTTCCTTCCACCCATCCATCCATCCACCCTTTCGTCCTTCCTTTCAACTGTTCTCCCTCCCTCCTTGCCCCTCTCTCTTTCACCTTCCTTTCTTCCTTTCCTGCCACCCTTTTATCTTTTTTTCCTTCTCACTTTCCCTCCTCTCTTTCCTCCCTCCATTCCCTTCCATCCTTCTCTTCTTCCCCTCCTTCCTTCCTTCTCCTGTTCATATTTGGGCATATTGAGTATTCATGCCAAGTTTGGTCCAGATCCATCATTGTTTGAGTCCACAGTGCTCTCTGGATGGAAGGTGAACTACAACTTCCAAACTCAAGGTCAATGTATCCACCAAACCTTTTTAGTGTTTTCTGTTGGTCATGGGAGTCCTGTGTGCCACATTTGGTTTAGTTCCATCATTGGTGGAGTTCAGAATGCTCTTTGATTGTAGGTGAACTATAAATCCCAGAAACCACAACTCCCAAATGTCAAGGCCTATTTTCCCCAAACTCCATCTGTGTTCATATTTGGGCATATTAAGGCCAGGCTTGGAATAATAATAATAATAATAATAATAATAATAATGGGTTGCTGTGAGTTTTCCATATGGCTGCCTGGCCCTGTTCAAGAAGCATTCTCTCCTGACGTTTCACCCACATCTATGGCTAAAAAGGCATCCTCAGAGGTCTGTTGGGGTTTGGCCAGTGGGGTTTATATCCCCAGAACTGGATGGCCTTGCAGCTTCAAAGCCTGGCTGAACATTTTACAGAAATACCCATGCTGCCCTAGAAACACCAGGAGAGAATAATGCTTCTGGGACATGGCCAGGCAGCCCAGGAAACTCACAGCCACCCATTATTGTTGTTGTTGTTATTATTATTATTATTAAACTCACATAAGATATTATAATAATTATAATAGGGTGGAGGGCGGAGCCGAGGGAGGGGTGGGGGTGGGGAGGGGAGGAGCCCGGGAGGGGCGGGGAGGGGTGGGGGCAGAGTCGGGTGCTTGGCCCCCCAGGTGACCAGTGACCCAAATTCTGGCCATTGGGCCGGTAGAAGTTGGACAGCCCTGAGCTAGACCACCCACAAAACCTCACCTTGTTCTTCAATAATGACACACATAATCTATAGTCTCCTCAAGGATGAAGGGGCTGACCTGGCATGCTTCACTGAAATCGGGCTGGGTGATAATATTGCTCCAATCGGAGCCCAAGCCCTCCCAGCTGAGTAATGTGTCAGTGAGCAGGTGAGGGAAAGTGGGCCGGCGGGGGAGAGAGATAACTGTCATCTATAAAGACCATCTTAACCTAACCACAGTGCCTATCAGGGATCTGAATCACACTGAGTTGGAAAACCAGGGATAGACAGGGGATTCTGTTATTGTACTGTCCACCCCTCTGCCTAATAGAATTCTTGGCCAAACTTACAGAACTGGTCTCAAAGGTTTTGTTGAAGTCTCCCAGACTATAGCTTCTGGGTGACTTTAACATACCACTAGAAGCCAGTTTGTTGGGTTCAGCTCAGGAGTACACGGTAGGCCCTCATATTTCACCTGGCAAAAATAGCTTTCTTTGGAAGAATGAAGCACACCTAGGCATGCAGCTCAACAATTCTTGGTATGTTTCATAAGCACCTTTTTGGGTGGAAGTGGCATGAAGATCACTCTCTCAAAAATTGCTCAGACTCTGCAAACAAAATGTGTTGGCAAAACAGAGTTACTGCTCCTATCCAGCTCAATCTTGCACTAGTGTTGTTATTTACCATCAAGTGAGCCTTAACTTAACTTAAGTCTATGAACAAGAAGGCTGCATAAGGTTCAGTTGTCAAGAATTTCTGTTCTTGCAATCTTAGGCTGTTATCTTCTTTATTGAAACAATCCATCTGTACCAAAAAAAACAACAACAACCCACTACTATCTTTTTCAGAGTCGTGTTTTCTCCTGATACCTCCAAAGTATGATATATTCCGTTTAGACATTTATGCAAGTTTATATTTGTTTTGCTCCTATACACCCAGTCTTTTTTGACAGTTCATGGTACCTGTAGACATATTCTCCAACATCACATGTGAAATGGCTTGGGTTTCCTTCCTTCCCTCCTTCTTCCTGTGCAGCTTTCACTTTCATGCAATTGGATGAGAACTAGGATTTATCTTGAGAGCAAATTCTTCTTCTCAGAATAATATTGGGGAAATTAAATTGTGCGGCCAACTTAGTTTATTTATTTATTTATTTATTTATTTATTTATTTATTTATTATTCGGTTTTATATTCCGCTCCTCCCTGCAGGCTCGGGGCGGATCACACACAGAATAAAAACATACAATAAAAACGTAGAACATAGCTATGATGACCAAGATTACAGTTCTAAGGTCAAAGACATGCACATACCCTTTACAATACAGACTAACAATAAGCAAGCCTGAAAAGGGCAGTCTAACTCTAGTTCTTTTAGAGTTATCCATAGTTTTTCACATATATGTATTTTAGGACATGATTTGAAATATGATGCTGTCAAGGTGATTCATGCCATATGCCAGCAAATATGGAAAACACAAGAATGGCCATCAGACTAGAAAAAATCAACTTATATCCCTATACCAAAAAAGGGAAATGCTAAAGAATGCTCAAACTTTCATACAGTGACACTTATTTCTCATGCCAGTAAGGTAATACTCAAGATCCTGCAAGGAAGACTCCAGTAATACGTGGAGAGAGAGTTGCCAGATGTACAAGCTGGGTTTAGAAAAGGGGAAAGAATGAAAGACCAAATTGCCAATATCCGCTGGATAATGGAGAAAGGCAGGGAGTTTCAGAAAAACATCTACTTCTGTTTTATTGACTATTCTAAAGCCTTTGACTGTGTGGATCATAATAAATTGTGGCAAGTTCTTGGTGGTATGGGCATACCAAATCACCTCGCTTCTCTCCTGAGGAATCTGTATAATGACCAAGTAGCAACAGTAAGAACTGACCATGGAACAACAGACTGGTTCAGGATTGGGAAAGGCATATGGCAGGGTTGTATACTTTCACCCAACCTGTTCAACTTGTATGCAGAACACATCATGCGATGTGCAGGGCTAGATGAATGTAAGGCTGAGTTAAAATTGCTGGAAGAAACTTTAACAAACTTAGATATGCAGATGATACCACTTTGATGGTCGAAAGCAATGAGGAGCTGAGGAGTCTTCTAATCAAGTTTAAAGAAGAAAGTGCAAAAGCTGGGTTGCAGTTAATCATTTAAAAAAAACAAGATTATGGCAACCAGACTAAATGATAACTGGCAAATAGAGGGAGAAAACCTGGAGGCAGTGACAGACGTTGTATTTCTAGGTGCAAAGATTACTGCAGATGCAGACTGCAGCCAGGAAATCAGAAGACGTTTACTTCTTGAGAGGGGAGGAATGACCAATCTCGATAAAATAGTGAAGGGTAGAGACATCACACCGGCAACAAAGATTTGCATAGTAAAAGCAATGGTATTCCCCATAGTAACCTATGGGTGCGAGAGCTGGACCATAGGGAAGCTGAGCGAAGGAAGATAGATGCTTTTGAACTGTGATGTTGGAGAAAAGTTCTGAGAGTGCCTTGAACCACGAGAAGATCCAACCAGTCTATACTTCAGGAAATAAAGCCTGGCTTCTCATTGGAGGGAAGGATAGTAGAGGTAAAGATGAAGCACTTTGGCCACATAATGAGAAGACAGGATAGCTTAGAGAAGACAATGATGCTGGGGAAAATTGAAGGAAAAAGGAAGAGGGGCCAACCAAGGGTAAGATGGGTGGATGGTATCCTCAAAGTGACTGGCTTGACCCTGAAGGAGCTGAGGAAGGTGACAGGTGACAGGGAGCTCTGGTGTAGGCTGGTCCATGAGGTCACGAAGAGTAAGAAGCGACTGAATGAACAAACAACAAAACTTCACCTATTTCCTACCTAAGCTAATTTAGAGCTAAAAGAAGCAGATGGGATGAGAAAACCTGATGAGGTTCCACCTGAGACCAGGTTTAAAGCCTGGACTACCTCTTCAGTCTTCCTTTGGGTGAAATACCCAAGCCCTGAGGGGAATTAGATGGGTTGCTCCAAGAAAACCAATTTACTAGAAAATAAATCCAAGATACTCCAGCCAAGTTCTAGTATAAGTGAGAGCAGATCTGTCACACTCCAGGAGACCTGGACCCTCTAGATGTAATCACACAACACCAGCACTTGGAATATATTCATTTATTGGAAGCAGGTAATATCAGCAATATATAGAAGAATAAAAAGGTAAAAAGCAAACACATCTATATTCAAAGCAGGAAGGTTTCAAGAGCCAAAGCAGTACAGGTGAAATAAATCCAACAGAATCCCAATGAGTTCAATAGAGTCCAAGAGAATCAATAGAGTCCAAGAGAATCAAGGTCCCAAAAACTTAAACTAAAAACTTCCATAGGCAAAGCATGAAACTTGAGTCCCAAAGCAAAAGGATCTTCCTGCACTGACGTTGCCAGAAAACTGGGGGTCTCTACAGCAAGCAGCAGTAAAATAGTCAACCAAACCACTTTCGATTCTCTAATTAAAACATAGGCCTTGAATTTTGCCAATTAAAATTCCTTTTCTGCTGACTGCACTATCAACACAGGTCTTGCTTATCTCACTCTAGTTTACACAGACAAGTTCCCAGAGAATCTTAGCTCATGAAAATTCCCATCCCTTGTATCTGTTTGCACTTCAGGTCCCACAATTCTGGTAGCCAAAGGAGCCACAAGCCCAACAAGATCAGCCACAAGGGTAGACTCAATGCTCCACCTCTAGATCCCAGGTCTATGAAGTTCATTTCAGAGCTGTCTTTCACTAAAATGGGTGTCAAGGTGTACACTGAAGTATTACATTTTCTCATTGCTACCTGTCAAACAACAACCAATTTACAGATATCACCCTGAGCCAGTAATAAAAGTTGTCCTAATACAGTATGTGAGGACGTTCTGGCTGCGACATCTGTCATCCCATTGATCGCCAGGGTGATTTGGCTGAGCTGGCAGGCTAGGCGGGTGTCCCCTCCCTCCCTCACCGCTCTATGCACGTCCCTCCCGAAGCTACGCGCTCAGTGGAAGAGGACGACCTCCCAGGTATAGAAGGAGTATGTTGTTGTGAAAACAAAAACAAACCAAGTAAAGGTGAGACAATTCCTACCCAGTCCAAAAGCACCAGAAAAACTCACGTTGATTTGGGGGGGGTGATCCAAACTGAGAAGTTTCAAAGAGGCTCATGAGGGGCTGGAGCCTATGGCTTTGCTTTACAGGCGAATACTCCTGTTCTCTGACCATGGGGATTATCTCAAAAATACCTTTCCTGGCAATGTCTTTGCTGATCTTGTCAAAATACCAAAAACCTCCAGAAATATGTAGTATATTAAAACCCTAGACTTGCGGAATAAAATTCAACTATTAATATATTTCCCACAAAAAGTCTTCATTTGATCATCTAGAAATATATTTTGACAACCTGGTTTGATACAGAGTCTGCTGTTCAGCTTTCCTTCAGGAACATCTCAACATATTAAATTTCTTTTGAATTGAGCAAAAGGGATAGAGAAAGTGGAATATGTGCAATAATCCAAATCTTCAAAGAATTTTGACTGTCAACAATTCAAAGCCTTCAAATCATACTACTGATTACTATGGGAACATTTTGACTGCCTTGCACTTCATTTGGATCAGATGTCAACTTTAACAAAATTTAATGAAAGAGAAAGGATTAACGAAAGAGAAAGGATTAATGAGAAAGATAAAGAGAATCCTCTCAGAACTGAGTGCAAGAGCATTTCCATCCTTTGATATCATGATTCTGCATTTGTATCAGATATAAAAATGTTTTTATAGCTTAATAAAGTATAGCTGCTGCTCATCAAAAATAACTATCTAGAATGATTTATGGTAGCAAATTGTGAATGGATGTATCAAGCTATAAAAAGACAAACTTTAATTTCAGACATTTGGTATGCATTTCTACATTTCCTGAATAAGACAACTAGCATATTTATTTGGATTTGAGAGGAGTGAATTAACATACCTGGCACTAGAAATGTGTTTCAAATCATTATCCAAAAATCATTCAAGGTTATATAGATGTGCTTATTTCTGCCCTGCTAAAAATGAACGGTTGCTTTAATTTTTATTATTTACTAGCTGAGGACCCGGCGGTGCCCGGGTTATTTGAGGAAGGCATTGTGTGCCAAGGTTGGTTCCTGCATCAGGATGTCCATTGGGTCATGAGGGCTTTTTGTGCCAAGTGTGATCATGATTATGCACTGGATGAAGGTCCCAGCGGGCTTGGGAAGTGAATGGAGGTACTTGAAATCCCATCCTTCATGGTCCATCCTCCTCTAAACTGCAGTAGGATGGAGTGTGGGTCATGGGGGTACTGTGTGCCAAGTTTGGTCTTGTGGTTCAGGGCCGCCTTGGTCTGTGGGGAATGAAGAGTTTGAAAGTAATACAAATCTCATAACCTGTGATGGTACTTCAAGTCCCATCATCCATGGTCCTCCCTACTCCAAACTGCAGTAGAATGAATCATGGGTCATAGTGTTATGAATTGCCAAGGTTGGTTACTGTTAATTCAGGACATACACAATGTCCCATTAACTGAGGCCTAGTCAGGGAAATCAAGTTGATGAAGCCGTACTGTAAATTTTGGGCCTGGTTTGTGATTTGTAGGGGCTACAGTGTTTTCTGGGAAGTGAATTGGGATGCAAATCCCATCATTCGTGACCCATCCTGCCCTAAACTCTCTTTTGGGGCCTGGCTATACACAATGTCCTATTAACTGAGGCCTAGTCAGGAAAATCAAGTTAATGAAGCCTTACTGTAAATTTTGGGCCTGGTCTGTGATTTGCAGGGGCTACAGTGTTTTCTGGGAAGTGAATTGGGATGCAAATCCCATCATTCGTGGGCCATCCTGCCCTAAACTCTCTTTTGGGGCCTGTAATGTTCTGGCCTGCTCTGCTGGTAATTGGTAACTTTAAAAGGCGGAATGGCAGGCAGCCGTTTTCTAAAAGCTGAGGGGGAGGAGAAAACAGGAATCCATTTTGTTTTCACAGAGCCAAGTGGGGAGGGAATGTTGATGGTGCATTTTTCCCCTCAGTGGGAAGAAATCCTGTTGTTTGAATGTAGAGGCCTGGATTCTGGGATGCTGGCTAATCAGTGGCTATCAATGCCCTCTGTCTGGTGCCTTAGAATTTTGGAGTGCCAAGGCTGGCCAATCAATGGACTTTATGCAAATAGCTGCCACATATCCGCCCTTCCGCCCTCCGCACACATACAAACATTCCGCTTTATTAAGGTATACAGAAGATATACAGATACAGATTTTCAGTATTTCAGTATATAGAAGAGAGCAAATGTTTCTCCTAAAGATCTAACACTGCTTGAGTGATTCTGCAATATTCTGCAATAACTGGCAAAGAAAGTTCTGTGTAAAAGGTATTACAAAACACTATGGGTTTCAGGTTTATGTCAGTTTGTAAATTGTTCAATATACATCCACACCATCGTGTTGCACACAACACATAATTAACTAGCTTTAAGAAGGTCTGTATTTCCAGCTTGTAAAAAATATCATCATCACCCCCACCCAAAAAAAAATTCTGCCTACCTATCTCTCATATATGGAGGAGCGAGGACTCATACTGTATGTCTTTTGTCTCAATTTATGGAATGAGTATCTGTGGTGGTGAAATGCAGTCTAATCTATCTCCACACAATTGTTCTTCTTTTTGTAGTTTTTTGGGTATCAAGTGGAAGGCAGGATGTTTGAGTTATCATAGAAAAAACAAATCGTTGCCTGCAACTATTTTGAATTAGAAGATCACAAGATTCCTATCTACTTTTACTACAGCACCAGAAGCCTGGAAGAACACATTTTGAGGCAGCACTGAAGAGTCTTGCCCTGGATAGAGGAAGAATGAAAGCCAGAGCTTCTATGCAGGTGGGGCAAGCTTTAGTTCTGTTACATATAATTGGAAAAGAAGGGGTGGGGGATAGAATGACATAAGAAAGACAAGATTCTAGTAACAGGTCAGGTCACCAAATGCTTTTAGAGAGAGCAGGAGAATTGTCAAGTGGGTTTGGTCACTATTCCCTAGTTCAGTGGTTCTCAACCTTTCTAATGCCATGACCCCTAAATAAAGTTCCTCATGCTTGGTGACCCCAACCATATTTTCGTTGCTATTTCATAACTGTAATTTTGCTAGTGTTATGAATTGTAATAGTGATTGATCACAAAAACAATATGTTTGGGGGAGTATGGATAATGCATAATGGGATTTGTAGTAACCTTCAACCAATTCAGCTCTGACTTCCACAGACCATTGAGACCTCCACAAATTATAGACATCGAACAAGCTTGACACAGAACCTCAGTGACCAACAGAAAATACTGGAAGGTGCTGGGAGTAATTGACAGTGATTTACGGGTGATGTAGTTCACCTACATACGGAGAGCATGGTGAATCCAAATAACTGCATTTGGACCAAACTTGGCACAAATATTCAGTATGCCCAAATTTGAACACTGGTGTTGGGGAAAGTAGACCTTGATATCTGCCGTTGCTGGGGTTTATATTTAACCTACAATTAAAGAGCATTCTGAACTCCACAAATGATGGAATTGAACCAAATTTGGCATACAGAACTCCCATGACCAACAAAAAAATACTGGAGAGGTTTGGGGAAAATAGACCTTGGCATTTGGGAGTTGCTGGTATGTATAGTTCCCCTGCTATCAAAGAGCATTCTGAACTTCAACAATGGAATTGGACCAAATTTGGCATACAGAACTCCCATTACCAACAGAAAATACTGGAGAGGTTTGGGGAAAATAGACCTTGGCATTTGGGAGCTGCTGGGATGTGTAGTTCCCCTGCCATCAAATAACATTGTGAACTCCAACAATGGAAAGTCCACCCAAGAGTGTCAGAAGAAATTTGTCCAGCTGTCACCATTTACCTAAGACTTTGAAGATAGCCCAGAAGCAGATCTAAGTGTTATGGCAACAGAGATATAATGTATTTCTTTAATACACACTGATAGAATGCCACTTATTTTAAAATAAGACACATCACAATCTTAGATATTCAAGAATTGGAGAATACATAAAGCAGATCACAAAAGTTTGTTTTACTTTCAGAATCGTTCATGGTAGAAAAAGAACATAGGATACAAAGACTATACCCCTGGAAAACTTTTGTAGAAAGCTTGAGGGTTATCTGCATAAGTGTTACAGATGGCACAAGAAACTACAAGTGGAAAGCCTCAACTGAATCATACATTAGGGGATTTTGTGGGGGGGGGGGGGTGTTTTGTTTTTTAGGGTTTTTTGCATTCCATCAATAGAAGCTGATCTTAAACTGGAAGAAGTGTACTCTAGATGCAACCCTACAAATGATTTGAAATCCATATTGAACAGATGCACATTGTTGGAGCATGCAAGGAATCTGTGAGTGTGTGTGTGCAAAAAGATGCCAATTCCTGGGGTGATGTCTGAGCCTAGAACTTTTTGAAACTGTTGCATTTTACAGGCTTGAGCTATGCAGGTGTTCAGAGAGAAGTCAGTTGGAAGAGAGAAGGAGATATAAAAACTGATTTGCTTCTTGGCTGCTAAAATGGAGATCTCTCATATGGACAAAGAAGTACCATTTTAAATCTCTCTAAAAGGACATTTAGTGAGTTGATGCAACTGATCATACCTCATGTTATACATATGTTGTTCTGAATTAAGAAGACTAGACTATTTGTTCACATGATCCAATGTGAACTGCATGTGGTTTATTTTACATTCCGCCACACACATTATCAATACCGAGTCTCATATAAAGCAGATATGCTCAAGGATTTCTTAAACATTTGTGCAGTGACAAAATACTATAGACTTATAAATTGTGTTGAGAGATTCAAGAAGAAAATAATATGAATATATTAATTCCCAATTATTGTAACTGCATATGATATTTGTCAACATTTTTAAGAACATCAATATTGATGAATTTGTTGAAAAATATAATTGCCTTTTTCACAGTACAACAAATATTTCAAAATAACAAATAAACAAAAGGGACATCATAGAGTCATGGAATCATAAAAACCCAAAGATGAATGCTTATTTACAGATTATCAGTGTAAAGAAACAGTAATATGTGAAAATATTACAAGATCAGTCAATTCACAACTGCATTAAAGAATGTATAAACTTACTTGAAAACTGAATGGCAAATCCGGATTTGCTGATATAGAAGTCTGTGTCGAATTGAATTGTAACTATGTTGAGAGTGCTGTGGATGCCTTCCGGAATAAGAGAGCCACTGATTTCTTTTAACAGCATGTCATTTTCAGGTGGACCATCCCAGACACGGAGAATATCATGTGATGCTTCAGTATCAAATGCAAGGAACTGGAGGCTGTTAATGACACCACTGAATTATCATGTCACAGGACCTCTAATTCTGTAGAAATAACTGTAACTATGCTCAGAATAATATCTATAATCTTAAAATTTGATAAATAAGCTCTGTAAACATGGGGGCAATTGTTTTAAGGAGCCAAGCTTCGTCATAATGTCATTAATCTCAAAGAAGAATATACACATAAATATGCATAAATCAAAGTAATTCATTAAAAGCAAAGAGTTATTACTTTCAATTTTTGGCAACCCAATTAATTTGATAGGATTTTCTTAAATAAGGAATACTCCATTTTCTTAAACAAGGAATACTCAGACACCATTGCTATCACTCCAAGAATAGAATTTTAGTCTCCTATATTCCACCCAGTCATTCTTGTTCCAAATGTTGGGGTGGATAGTTATCACCGCCAATGTTACTGGTAGTACCACTAGTAGAGGGAAGGAATATTAAAGCCATTAAGTACCATGTATCTACCTTCCTCACCGTTGGCGCCCCCTTGTTGAGGGGGAGAGGCTTGCATACCCTAATGAAGTTGTGAGCTATGCTGGTGGAGGCATAATAGCCACTGGTAGGGCCTCCCATGCCAGACAGGTCACAACCGAAGGGTCTGACAAAGAGTGTCAATGGGCAGGATGGGCTCTCTAGCCTTTTGGCAACCATCCTAGGAGAAGGAAAACTCTAATTTCAAACCTGGGCAGATGGTGCTCATTTAACCCTCTAATGTCAACTACCTAAGAGAAGTAAACTCAAACCAAACCTACGACCTGAGGATCCCAGCTTGCTAGGCCCCAACAGATGAACCTTTGGTTTAAATGGTGAAGCCAGTTATGTGTACGCTGTGTTCCACCAGAAAAATCCATTGCACGAACTCAAAGGACACATCCAACCTCCGAATCATCAACGCACTTGTAGAAAGCGTGGGATGAGTCCTTCCTGAATCTTCGTTCATGAAGTAAAGCCAAGAAGACCTCCTGGACAGAGCTCTAGGGGGGGGAAATCATATCACCAATTCCACCTAGCTTCTCACCACCCGATCACAGGTATATTGACACAATTCTATCTAGAGGAAAGTTTCTTTATTCAAAAGAAACTTTCCTCTAGATAGAATAGTTTGTTGGATTATTTTTTTATGAGGAAATGTTATATATGTGTGTGTATGCATGTATGTATGCATTTAATGCTTCCCAGTTCACAAGGGCTCCTAATGCAATTAAGCAACAAAAACCAATTAAGGTAATAAAAATATTTTTTGAAAAATCTTGAAATACTCTTTAAAATGCTTAAAAACAATCCTAGAATCTAATTTTGAAATTGTTAGAACAGCAATTTCCAACACTGAATACCATGCAGAAGAGTGCTGTTTTGGCTGCCCGCTGTATTTAAAAGAGATTGGCCAGCCTAATTTCCTTGAATAGGGAATTCCACAGTCTCTGTACTGCTGCAGAGAAAGTCCTATTACAACTATTCACCAACCTAACTTAACTTAATGAGGTATTGGGCTAGGATAGAGGACCTCCTCTAAAGATCTCAAATATCTTGCAAGTTCATGTGAAGAGGATGTACCCTTTCAAGTACTTTGACTCCAAGTTTTTAAGGGCTTTTAAGATCAACACACTTACTCTGAATTGAGCTCAGAAGCAAATTGGAAGCCAGTGGAATTCCTGCAAAATTAGTGTTTTGCATTTGCTGCAGCTTTCAGTTTTCAAAGGCAGACCCTGTTAGAAAGTTGTAGTCCAATGGAGAGTTAATTAAGGCATGGACTATTTTGGACAGTCTGTTTTCCCCAACAAACAAAACTGGGTAAAGGGTATCCTGACCACTGCAACAATCTGATTTTCCTGAAGCAGCCTGGGTGCAAGAGAACCTCCAAAATGCAAACCTAATATTTCAGAGGAAGAGCAATGCCATCTAGAACAGTATGTAGTTTTAGTTTTTCTATTGACTTATCACCAGTAATGTCTTGTCTGGATTAAGCCTCAGTGTATTCTGAAATTAATAGGAGCTTTGAGAATGTAAATTTTGAAAAGCTTATTAGCACAGTGGCCTCTTTTTTTAACAGAAAAAGCAAAATGGAGAAAGTTGGATTGTGCTTGTTAGATGTATCCTGTCATGATGTGGAAGTTTAACATTTGCAGCAGTCTAGTTTACTCATGTAGACTGCCTGCAAAATTTAGAACTTTGCACTGAAGGAGACTCATTGAGTTGCAGAAGAAACGTCAGGAGAAAAAGCTACTTAAGCATAGAGAAGAATGCAGAGATTAGCAAGCACGTTAGAGAACAGCAGTGATAGGTTCAGAAGAGATGCCACCTCATTGGTTGTCCTAAATGCATTACAATTGGTTCAGAGAAACACAATGTGTACTTTGTTTACTAGACAGAGATTGGTCTAGGAGACACCACATGTGTTTGCCTAATGAAACACCCACTTGGCTGGTTCCGTGGGAAAGCTTATCAGAAAAGTAACAAAATAGGGACAAACTACGCACATAGACAGAGCTTTAATACCTGATCAGGAAAATAAACTGTGCAGTGTCTTTTAGCCAATGGAATATTAGATTACATAATGCATTGTTAATTGGTTAGGATCAGGGCACATCATAAGTGTTAGCCAGTGAAAATGAATGAAGGAGGCGGTGCTTAAACTGACTCCATTGATTGTATAAAACTGAATGAATGGAAGGAGGGGGGTGTTCTGTTCCTTGCATCTTGTTGTGCCAAAAGGGCAGACCCTACAGCTGTAGTTCTGGAATAAACTGTGTTTCCTGAATAGTAACCAAGTTGTCACGTCTCCTCGTTCCTGCGCCTGCACGAAAGCAGCCTGAGAGGAAAAGGATATAGTTTTAAAAGGATTTTTCCTGCTTCTCTTCTGCTACAGCACAATTAGGATTTTAAATGGATCAAGGAGCCTATATGAAAATGACCAGTTTTCTGCTATTCTAACCCTCCAATATGTAGAAAGCAGAGGGAAAAGGTGATAAGTACTGAAAAAGCCCCAAACTCTCCCTTGCTGTTCTAATCCAATGAGGATTTTAGTGACTGAACAAGATTCATTTCATTTCATTTTGCTCCAGTATCCTCTAGATAATTCAATTGTCTTAGAGGCAAAGCCACTTGCAAACAGTATTATTAACCTTGAGCTAGAGCCCATGAGCTAGAGCAGAAATGAAGGCAAATGCATAAATAAATAAATGCTGAGATGCCATTACCTAGGACAAATAGTCTATTCATGTTTCTCTGTGCTTCCACAAGTTCATACATCTATTGTAAAATAATGAATAGCTTGGCTTCTGATGATTTGCAAGTATTACACTGAATTCTTATATATTTCTACTCATAGCTATGCCTTATTAAGTTTAATGCTGCCTTCTCCCATGTGGGAGTATAGGACTTTAGACTTAAATCTTATAAACTGCACCCAGATATTATTAGTCACTGCAAAATACAGATTTCTTCTTTTGGGGCTTTGGTCCTCGCACAAGCGAAGATTGCACTGGAGTACCTGACAATATTTCCTGGATCAACTTCAATCATCCACATACACCGCAGATTATTGTCATAAGGAAAAGGATAGCCTGGAGATAAGATTCTTCCTGAGGATTCTCCTTTAAAGCGTCCTCCACATTCAGCTGGTGAAAATAAAGTGGAAATGGAAGTTATTTCTGATAAAGTTTTCATTAAGATTCCTTTGCCACCTGTGGTTATGGTAATTCCTTTTTTTCACATGTTAACCTGTCTCACAAATAAAGACCATGAAGTTTGTACTTTACATACAAGACCACAATGGGGCCCGCTCAGCCCAACCCCACCCCCACTGCCCCCTTTGGGGAAAGAGTAGGGCTTCTCCCTCCACTCCAGATTCACCATATTCTTCAGGGCCCTTTGGGGGAACCAAACCTACCCTTTGGGGAAAGAAGTGGTGCCTGTGACTGAGACCTGGAGCAACTTACAATACTTACATTACTCTTCTGAAAAGTCATAGTTCAATGTTTTGAATCTTAAGTTTTCTGCATAAGCACTGCCCACATTTCTTAATATCATGCCCCATATATGTATCTTATGAAATACATCCAATAGAGGTATAAATGACTTTTTGCACAACCCTAATATCTATGTATACACTTAAAGCACACACAATAAAGTGTGTAGATGAGCAATGTCAGTGGCTGAAGAATGTGATTCACAGTCATGTTATGCAATTTTTAATTTAAATGTGCTCAAAATATAATTAAACAAATACAAATGGAAAGCCCAACATGATCTGGTAGGCTGGGTAAAAATCACTTTTCACCTTTGAAAATGTCTATATACATGTGTGTTTGTATGTATAAATATGAATATACTTTAATTGTCTTACCTACATATCATCTAACAATGAAATGATCTATTCTTTGATGGATATTTTACTATAAAATAATAAATTCACAGTAATTACTGTATATATAAATATATTTTCTGTTACAAAGCCAAGATAAAATTCTAAACTAATTTTATAAAGAAAAACAAGCAAATCAGTAGCAGAATGCACGTGTCTCATGAATTCAGAAATATCTTATTTTTCACTGTTGATGCTATAGTACCAACAGAGTTTTCTAATAAAATAGGAAAAATGGTAAGATATGTGATAAGGCATCTGGAAGAAAGAGATGTTTAGCACCTTTCCTGTCAGTCTGAGCACAAGAAGCCAGGTAAGTAAAAGTTACTGGATGGGGTTAGATTGGATGGCCCTTGGGCTCTCTCTCAAATATATGATTCTGCCAAGTCTGCTGCCCCTTTTCTATGCACTCTACTTTGAGGACTTGCTCATTTTTTTCTATTATATGGAAATGCCCTGATGCATAGGACTTTTTTTACTGCCATCACTGCAAAAAGACAAAGAATCATGTTATATCCTAAATGGACATGAATATAATTGCCCTGGTTTCTATTTCTGCTTTACTGTCAATGTGATATAATAACCAGAATGTGGTAAGGAAGTTTCTGCTGTATTCAGACATGGAGCCCATTAGATTACCTTGTATCATTCACAATTAGTCACCATAATCTATACACAAAAGGGACAGATAGATTAAAAGGTAAGATCATATATATATTCTGTTCTAAACTCTAAATGATGATGCAATAAATGTAGGAGTGGTTAAATAAATAAATACATACAGGCATAAATAGATGCATTTCTTTGAGCACCTTGGAGGAATGGCAAAAGAGAAGGCTGTAATATAAATTAGATAGTAAATGGTACTACTTTCAAAAGCTAAAAAAATCTCCTACCAATACAAGATGGAAGAGGATAGTCCCATGCCCGTCTTTCTCCTGTCATGCACTTCAGGAGGCTACTTCCATGCAAAGTGTAACCAGGGTTGCATCCATAAATGATGGTACTGCCAGCAAAGTGTCCTTGGTCACTTATCTTGTACCCAAACTGTGGCACACCTGGATCCTCGCAATGAGAAAGTTCAAAACCTGTGGGAGAAATCAAAAAGTATTATCAGATTAGAAACTGTATTTGATAAAAACACTTTCCTTCTGTGTGATTTAAGGATCACATATTGTACAAAGTGAACATGTTCCTTCAGTCTCATCATATGGAGCAGAGTGGATTTGGCCATTTTATGGCCTATCCCCCCCCCCCTTTCCTATTAAATACTTACTAGTATAAACAAGTTGAAAACCTTCATCTGTTCCCTCAGAATCAGAATTAAACTCAAGCCAGATATGATTTGAAGTACTGCTTAATGTCAATCCTCGGAGTGAAGCTCCAGTAAATGCACCCAGCATGTGTGCTGTATTATCCTTCCCATCATATATCTGTAAAACAAATTGCCCCTTGATAATTTAAACAGTCATAATGAAAAAATGCAAAGTAAGCTCCATCTTTCATAATGAGACAGATCAGAATTTCTGCATTTCTTTTTATAGGTTTACACAAGTGAGCCTATAAGCACAAACCTTATTCCTTTTAAAGTCCATGCTGACTTTTGAAGAAGAATAAAACCCACATAGAAATATCTGGAGAAGACTTTTCATTTCAGCATAAGTTTTAAAATATATGTGTTCAGTTTGCCACTGTCAATGTTTTAGTGGTATTATCCTAACATTATAAGAAATCTTTTTTAAAGAAATCCACGTACAAGTGACAAATGAGAAAAGGATGGGTGGGATGCCAATGGTAGTTATTTCTATGTCCTTTCCCAAGGAGTTATTTTGCTATTATGTATTCTTGATTTTTTTAAACGCCTGTAGATGTGAAGAAAATGTTGCTCTTCGTCTTTGGATTGGTATTTGGCCATGAGAAAAAACAGTTAGGTGCCAATTGAAAAAAAAAACAACTTAAGAACTACAGCTAAAAATAGAGCATTCAACAAACACATTTCCTCTGTTTCCCCCTTAACTATAATCAGTTGGAGGGATGATGCAATCTGTATGTAAATAGTTGATGACATTTCTTCATTTCATCCCCAGCTCCCTAACAGCCCCTAATACCTTTGAAATGTAACTGAGATGGAGGAAATATTTCAAACACATTCTGTGTTCATATTTTAGCAGTGAACCAGTTACAAAGTCATTTATCAAAATGAGCATTTAATTTTTCTGGAGTGGAGTGGTAAATGCTGTAGAAGATATAAATGTTTAGAATATATAAATAATTTGTACTTGACTCTATTATACTTTCACTCCTAGTTTTTAAGGTTAGTTTTTCCTGATGAAAAGCTTTGCCATTAACAAGTGTGGTACTTTAGCACCAGCCTTAAAGGAACATATATGTCTAAAGCACATCTATAAGTTCAGTAAAGCTATTGAGAAAACACAATCAGGCTTTCTCTTCTGAGGTTCTTTTCAGGTTCTGCTGCTTTGTCTACTTGAAATACCATAAAATTTACAACCCACAAAATAGCAATACATTTCTTGGGTTGCACAAAACACAACATGTAATCTTCACCAGGCAAAGATATTTATAATCATACAAGAGAAGAAATCTTAGAGTCACAGGTCTACATTTTGTTTCAGATACTACTTCTGTTGCCAGTGCATACAAACGCCATTTGTCTTCTTTGTCTTCACAGTATTGTGTTATCTGTCCAGGACAACAAGTATCATCTGAAACAAAATGTAGGCCAGTGATATAAGATTACTTTTAAAAGATTGCACACATGTATCTTCAAACAATACAAACCCAACACAAGACTTAATTATCAAAACTGCACTCTGCTTGCACAGCTCATGTAATCAACCAATCAAAATTACAGAAAAATTGATCCAATTAATCGCAATAAAATATCTAAGTAAACCATGGATTATGTGAAAATTAACAAATCAGCTACATCATTTAATTTCTGAAACACTGCACAATTAAATGAGAGTTGACCTTATTGCATATGACACAGAAATTTAATTAACACCATAATACCTTTGGTATGAAGGAGAGAGGCTAAATATGGCTTTTAATGAACATATAATTAGAGGAAGTCTAATAGATACTTGTAATAGGTACAAGTTAGGTATGGAACCGAAAACACCTCTGTGGTTGAGACCAATAGAAGCTATTGTGAGACACACCTCTAAGGATGATGTAAGAACTTACGGGGAAATACTTACTAGATTTAATAACCAATGGGCACTAAGGGGGAAAGGTGAACTGGGTATCACAGACTGGTTTCGTTATCACCAATTATATGAAGGATTTTAAAAGTTTGAAAAAGGGGATTTGCCTCAAACAATCAGAATTGTAAACTATATTAGACAAAGGAAAAAGGTTTAATAGAAAGACTCTATAAATATATTCTAGGTTATAACCTGGAAGACAATCAAGTAACAACCTCCATGATTTCATGGGCAAAAAATCTAGGGAGAAACATAGACTTTAATAATGGGGAAAACCTGTGGAACAAAGGCTTCACCTTTACAGTGGCGACTTCAATTATTTATATAAAATGTTCTACAGATGTTACATAACTCCAGCTCTCCTAGCCAAAATAGATAAATCACAATCTGGATGCTGGTGGATGTGCAAAACAAAGCAAGGGATCTTTTTCCACGTATGGTGATCTTGTGAACTGGTGCAGGCCTATTCATACAAGAAACAAATAAAATGAACCACAATTAAGTAAAAACAAACAAACAGGGATGTGCCTATTAGGGTTATTCAGTGATAAACTATTGCAGCTGGAAAGAGAAATTTGTCTGTACAATTTTGCAGCTGCATGCATTACAATTGCCAATAACTGGAAAGAAGAAAAAACGTTAAAACGGTATCAAAAATGGAAGGAGAAATTGGTGGATTATGCACAGATGGCCAAGATTTCTAGCAATCAGAAATATGAAAGTCATGAAGTTTTAAAAAGTTTTCAGTTTTGGGAGCCAAGGTAGTGGGTTGCATAGGGGGTGGGCTGAGGGGCAATTGTATGTGAGTGATGGGTTGTCCATATATGTGTGTGTATTACATGCTTATAATGTGTATTGTGGGTGCACTTTTTTTTAAAAAAAACCCCACCATAATGGAGATAATTCAAATACTGTTTAATGATGCTTCATTGAATATGATCTACTTATTTAAGGTACAAATAATATATCCCATTTTTAGTATTCTCTTGAACACATTTTGATACACACATAGACACACGGCTAAATAAATACATAAAACAATGGCACAAACATTGTATGTATAATCTCATTCAATACAAATAAATGCAGAGCAGTTCTGGGCAAAAGCCACCAACAATATAAAAATGGCATATAAAATAGTACAACTGTGAAGGTTCTTCAGCCACTAAAAATAGATGCTAACTACAACACACTGAATGAAGGTCACTAGAAGGTTCTCTCTCTCTCTCTCTCTCTCTCTCTCTCTCTCTCTCTCTCTCTATATATATATATATATATATATATATATATATATATATATAAACTTTATTTTCCCTTGTGAAGAACAGCAGTATCATTTTCTTCTTCCTTGTGAAATAGGAGATGTAAAGTATGCCTATGTTAAATCAATACACCATGAAACAACCTAATTCACAGAAATAATGCTTTCAGAATGGCTTCCCTATGAATTTTCAGAATATATTCAGTTGAATGGATTCATAATATATTTTAGAATATACTGAATTAAATGAACTCAAGCTGAATCTACACTGTCACATAATCCAGTTTCTGAATCCAGATTATGAGCTTTGAACTGGATTATTTGAGTCTACACTGCCATATACTGTAATCAGTTCAAAGCAGATACTCTGGATTCAGAAACTGGGTTATATGGCAGCGCAGATGGGTTTCATACTATATGAGTATCATTCAGACTCTTACTCAGCTGGATTGTGTGTTTTCCAAGTCTTTATTGTATCATGTACACCAAGAAAAATTGTAGTAATAAATGTAGTGTGAACTACATTCAAATTTGATTCTCTGAGAATGAAGAGAAAGTTAAAGCGAAAGGAAAAGAGTTACAAAAGAAAGCATTGCTTTCTGTACAGACTGCTAAAAGAAATATAACACACTGCACTACTTTATTGCAGGTGCCACTTTTATCCCTATATATCTGACTAGCTGTACCCGGCACGCGTTGCTGTGCCCTATTTAGAAGATGCGAGAAAGTCTGAGTATGTAAGGGTTGGAATTGATGTGACTTATGGTGTTGAAGTGAATTGGGTGTTTTATGTTTGTGCCTCAGCTCTTTGCCTGCAGTCCTTTGGGTTTGACTTGTACCATGGCCAGGACGGATCAGCTTGGGGAGGGCTTGTCCTGTCAGGGGATCTCTATCTTCACAGGTGTGTCCAGTGTCTGTTGGGGGACTGTTAAAAATCCTTTCCGTATCCTTTTTAGCCACCTTTCTCAAGATCTTCATGTCTAGCTTACTTTCTGCTCCTCTCTTTTTCAAGATGTCCTGCTCTGTGTCTTTTGCACCCATTGGTCGATGTCCGATGAGGCTTTCCTCGTGGACAGGCTATCTGAGGGAGCTCTTCCAGCGCTGGGCATCAGAAGGTAGTTGGTGATGACCTCCATCCCTTGGAGCCAGCATATAGAAGGGCTGGAGCACCCTCCTTGGCAAACCCCATTGTTGCTGGATGGTCCTCTTATTAATGTGGAATTCCAAGCCACTGGAGATCTTTTGGGAAAGGAAGAAGAGCTCCCCTTGAATGGTGTTGATCTCCATCATGGTCTTCTGATTTGAAAGTGTTGGAGGAGGCTCTGGCACTCCTCTGACAGTTTGTTATGGGTCGGAATGTTCATGTTGGCTGGCCAGTACAGCAGTTATGCAAATTCGCCCTTATTGGCAGCCAATCATGTTTTCAGAATGTAGAGGCTGGGAGAGTCTTTGGCAGCCCCGGAGGATGCTGGGAAATGTAGTTTTATTTTTACTCGTTGTTTTGGGGCCTTTTAGGTGTTGGTGGGAAAGTTTCTTTGCTACAAACGTACCTTGCTTGAGGCCAATTTCTGTTGGCAAGTTTTGTGTTTCTGCGTTGTAAGGTTTCTCTGTTTCAGGTAGTCTTCACATGACGGCTCTTCCTTTATATATATAGATAGTCCATTCTATCCACTGGAAAATAGACAATGTCCATCTGAACTTTGTTTCTGCCAAGATCTGATCTATACTTTTCCCATCATAGCACTACCTTTTTAAAATGATGGTAAGTTTATAAGGCACTGGCAAACCACTTTTGAATGTCTTTTGCCATGAAAATCCCATAATGGTATGACTCTACAACATGAAGCAGGAGAAAGCACGAGAAGATAAACCTCCAAAAACAAAAGGCATTCAAATCAGCTATTGTGGAAATGCTGAGCTCAAATTTAACCATGAGCCTTTATTTATTTATTTATTTATTTATTTATTTATGGCATTTTACCCCGCTCTTCTCAACCCCCGAGGGGGGACTCAGAGCGGCTTCCAAAAGGCATAATTTGATGCCTACATCACAATCGCAGTATAAAACACAATATAAAACCCTCTAGCATTCAACACTAAAATACATTAAAATACAATTATATTCACACATCCTATGCATTCACCTATACTAAAAACAGTGTTCTGTCCATAAAAGCATTGAGCCCTATTCACCAACTTTCCATTAAAACTACTAAAGTGCTGTCCTGTGCTACTATGCTAAATCCTGGAAGGAACTGAAATATTAATGTTAAATCACAGGTCCTTACATGATTTAGTCCTCACCCCTGATCCAAACGCCATGCTTTCCCTGGAGGGGGGAGTGGCTACATGCCCGCCTGAGATTTACCTTCCCCTTCCCCCCACATTCTGACACATAATTTCCATATGTCGGAAGAGCTCTCCAGTGGATGCTGCACTGCCTACAGGCCCCTCAGTGAGTTTAGACACCTCAGGTAAAACCGAGACAAATCCTATGTTTTGGCCCTGTCTGAAAGGGCTTGATATATAATAATGCACGTGAACTTAAAGCAAAAAGGATGATCAGCTGTTGATAGTGGGGAGGGTGGCCCGAGGGCTCCCTTACATTGTGGAGTCCCTCAGGGGCCATTCTCTCCCCGCTGTTATTTAACATCTACATGCCACCACTCGCCCAATTGGTAGTACGGAGTTTTGGGCTGGAATGTCACCAGTATGCTGATGACACCCAGCTCATTCTGAGGATGGATTCAAGGCCTTATATGGTTTGGGGCCAGTGTACTTGAGGGAGCGTCTTACCCCATACAAACCCAGAAGATCACTGCGCTCAGAGGGGCTTAATCTACTAGAGGTCCCTAGTATTAAGATCTGTAGGCTGTCGAGCACCCGGCAGAGAGCATTTACAGTGGCTGCTCCGACCCTCTGGAATTCTCTGCCGGAGGAGATACGAGCACTACGGGGTTTGTTGGCCTTCCGCAAGTCTGTGAAGACTTGGCTATATAGGCAGGCATTTGGTCCCAACTGATGCCTCCTTAGTGGCCAGCTGCCAACATACCGTCCTGCCATGTATTGCCTCTGCGTATTATTGCTTGCCGGGATCATTTGTGGGAGGGGCTTTTGGGTATACGTCTTTTATCTGTTTATTGATGTTTTATTGATTTTATGCTGTAAACCGCTCTGGGCTCCAGAGAGAGCAGTCTACCAAATCGAATTTATAAATAAATAAATAAATAAATAAATAAATAAATAAATAATTATGCCCAGTTAGAGGAAAATAAGCAAAATAGTGAAGAAAGCTGATAGGAAAAAAATCAATGTTAGGAAAACTCTCCAGTCATCTGAAATGCCGTACTGGAGGAGAGTTCTATGAATATCATGAATCACACATTAACTTTAAAAAATAAAACAAATACTAGAAATGGAGAAAAACAGTACTGTGCAGTGCTAATTCTGTCATGCTTTCACTATCAAGCCCACCATCACAAAAACATATTTATGTATTTATAATGGTAGAATGAATAACATATGTTTTGACAGAATGAACATATCATTCCAACATTGCAACATACCTTAAGAACATCTGCTTGTGCTAAATGAAACGTTCTGGCAGAAATATTGATTCCCTTCCCTGCTTGTACTTGAATGCTGTAAATACATTCATGGTTGTTTTCATAGTTGAGTGGATAATTAGGGGACAACAAAATGCCTTCATTACTTGTTGCAGAAGCCCCACATTCAGCTGCAAGTAAAACAGAATCTGAGATATAGCTCAATTGAGAACATCAATTATTTCAGTAATGGTAAATATGGGAGTTCAAATACAATCAAATACTATATCATTGACATATATGGCTTTCTAGAGGAGCGCAGTTATACAAATCAATTTGTAATTGTGAGTCGCTACACTATTTTGTTAAACAAACACACATAACTGCTCTTATGCAGTCTTCCCATACAAACATACACTATTATGAATCCATTTTGGAAATCATCAAGTTTATTTATTATACTGCAGTAAACTGATAATTTTAGTGACTATGCAGTATTAATAACAGTAATTATTTAAATATCAGTTCTCAAATATCAATTCTCAACTTTTTTGGTTTTAGCTACTTCTCTATGTTTTCAATAATTTCAGGAAACAAGGAAATAAACTCAAGCAATAATACTCGAGAAATAATAAATCATCTTCATTGCTGATTCAATAAAATGAAGCACAGTTGTGGATGGCATATATAACAATGTGAAATAATGATTTACTGTTCAAAACTGATAGACATGATCAAAGTGAAAAATAATCAAATTTCTAAATAAAATGAAACAAGTTTCAGTCTGGAACTGCACTAAGAGAGAGTTAAGAATGTTTTATTAAATGTAATGAAACCACATTGAAGGAATAGAGCAACTAAATATTATGTGCAGTATAACTCAAAGAAAGAATGGAGTAAGAGATGAAAATACTACGTTGTGTCATTTTTAATGATCTTATTCTGCTGGTAGTCAGTAAAAAAGTTATAATGAACAAAGTTTCAGAATACTGGAATGTTCTTTTGCCCACACTTATCACTAAGTTTAGGGTACCAGTAATGCATAATGGGTATTGCGAAACAAGAAGCAATCTATAAAGAGTAATTTGATAGGACCATTTCAAATTCAAACACTTTAAGTGAAAAAAAATCCAAAATTCATTTTAAAGACAGATCACACTATGTAACACAATTTTCATTCCTGGCTTATAAATGTAATTTCCTAATTGATTCTATCATAAAAACATGGAAAATGATTTTTTTTTTGGTTGCAGTCTACACATTGAAAACTTAAAATTGCATATTTTCATTGAGGAAGATTACAAAGTGCCAACACTGAAGGAAATAATTTTACTACCCTCAGCCACAAAAACAAAGTTTCTGGAGTAGAGTAACTACTTTCAAAGCAAGCACAATTAAACAGGAAATAACACTTTCAAATCAGGAATGTGGTTTTAAAAAAATGTTACATAGTTTTATTATCCCTGGTACAACACTGAGGAGGAAACTCCCCTCCTATTGTGTTTTTTTTTTGATAGTGGTAAAAAAAATGCAAGCATGTTGAATTCTGTTACTACAATAAACACTCTACTGCTGTTACTACTATCTTTACCACTATTTTTAATAATTGAAAACAATCTTATGTGGTGTTCATGTCAGTGTCTACTTGACTAGATAATATTTTTTTTTAAGATACTGATACTATCTTTACTATTATTTGTAAAGGCATGAAAACAATGTATGGGATTTTGCCTGGAATATAGCTGTGAGGATATACCCCTCTCCCTCTAAAACCCATCTTAAAAGCCAGGCAGCTGCACCAACACCAGGAGTTCTGCAGTACTGCTAAACAGGATGTTGCATGATAGCATATTCAACCCTCTCCCATGAGTGAGCCACAGTGGTTAACAGCAGATTGTTTTGTAACTGTTTGTTGTTTTGGGGCTTGTAGTAGGAGGGAACTGTAGACACATCATTCTTCAGCAACCTTCTTGCCAATGGTGCAGAACTCCTTTGGTTGGTGCAGATGCCCAGGTGTTAAAAGGGGGTTTAGGGAGCATTTGCAATTATGACAATTGTGTCATTATCATAACTGTGAATCCCAAAATTTATGAAGCTGTACATTTAGCTTAACAACAGTGTAAATACAGAAGAGGATGTCTTTCTCCCTAATATGTCAATCCAGAAATCCACACTTGTTTGGTAGCTAAGAACAGATTAGACAATTCTGTTTAAATAGCATATGACAATGATGGTAAGCCTTTCAGAGACCAAGTGCCCAAACCAGGATGATGGTGAGCAGGGGGCCAAGAGGGCAGGGGTGAGCGGGGTTTGAGCCAGTGAGGTTGAGCCCAGGGATGGCAAGCCCAAGGTGGGAAAATGGGAAGGGCAAGTGAGCAAGCAAGGGGTGCATGAAGCAGGAGAGTAGGGGGTAAGCAGGGGGTAGGCAAATGGGGCGTGGGTGAGAGGGGCAGGTGAGAGGGGCATACAGACAAGTAGGGGGGATGTCAAGAGGGCAGACAGGCAGGCGACCACCTATGTGCCATACATTCACCACCACTGGCATATGACAAATTACAGATTTATTTCCTTATTTCCATTTTGCTGATACATAATTACAGAATGGTCCAAGATATTTGGACAGCTGTACACATTGCTGGCAATGTGCATATTTGTGTTGTTCTTTTATTAAATGAACTTCAGTGACCACATTCAGACCACTGAGATAGGTGTGATTGCTTTCATGAGCTGTACCTCCTCCTTCATGATGCTCACCCACTAGTCCTGTGGTAGTCACAACAAGGTCTCAAAGCATTTGCATCCAGGAATATAATGATTTCTATATATCTTTGAAAAATCAGTCAGATAACTGAACTCATCACTACAACCACATTTGTTCACATGCATTGCTGCAGTTACTAATAAAGAATAATTCTATGATTAGTGCTCACATATTATGAAAATAATTTTTTTCTTCGTGGGCTCTGTGAATGCACACTTATGAAGTCTGCGCGCCAAAGCAGGCTTCCAACGGAAACTTCCCCAGTTTGAAAAGTTTTGGCGGTAGCCCCACCCAGCAGACCCGGAGGGCATAACAGCGCCTCCATGCGCGCCCACCACATTCCTTTGTTTTCCGCAACATCGGAAATTCTCTCTGCGGTTGTGTGAGCATAGCATGTCCACAACCAGCTTCAAAAGGTGCATCACCTGCGGTAGCAAGATCCCGGACTGCGATGGTCACTCAAAGTGCCTTCGGTGTCTTGGGGAGGGACACGTCATTCTGACCTGCCAACACTGCCAGGCCTTCTCCGCGCAGACCAGGAGAACCAGAGCCCAAAGACTTCGAGCCTACCTGCTTGAGCAATCCCTTGCTCCACCTAAGATGGCGACGGCTATCCCATCTGCCTCCTCTGGGGTCGGGGTGGCTGCTCCGGCCCCCTCCGTGTCGATCTCTCTCCTGGCTGGGAAGAAGCGTCCATGGAAGGAGAAGAACCTGAAGCCTGCCTCATCCAAGGCTTCGGTGTTGAAGAAGGCCTGCACGGCAACCACCAAAACCGTGCAGCTGCCTCCCTCCAGATGGATGTCAGTGAGCTCGGTGGCGTCAGGCCTGTCCCAGAGGTCAGCCATCTCGAGAACTCCCTCCAACAAGGCCATGGAAATCGCCTTCCGGAGGTCGACCGAAGAGGCCCGTTGAGCCCAGACCAGGTAACTGGTACCTGTGGCTTCGGGCAAGTCTTTGGAGGCTGCCGCCTCAAGACCACCGTCTCCGAAGAGATGTAGAACGACGCCATCTTCGACATCTGCCTCATCGAAGACGCCCGTCTCTGCTTCCTCCTGGAGTTTGTCGCCTACCCCCTCTCTTGCTGTGGAGAGAGCGGTGGTACATTTGGCCATCTCGCCGGACGACTCCGTGCAGACGGTCGTCAGAGTCCCCCGGCCCAGCCATCAGTGAAGCAACTCTTCGTGGCTCAGACGCTGGAGAAGGGACAGCAGGTGGCTAGATTGGCCTTGGCCTCGGCCTCCAAGCGGCCTCCTCCCGCTGCCTCAACCCTGTCCATTGCACCAGCTCCAGTGGCTGTAATGGCACCATCAGTCTCATTTCCGGCTGGACCGGAAGTTGCAGCTCCAACGGCGGCAGCAGACGACGAGATGGAGGAAGGAGAAGCCCGAGATCCGTGGTTTCTGGGTCCATACTCTCCGTGGTGATGGACCGTATACCTTCACACCAAGGGTGTGACCCCGAGCCTTCATTGTCACCAACGGACTCTGCCTGAGCCTTCGGTGACCAGGTCGTGAGGACGGCCAGAGCTCTCGGGATGGAAACCTACGTGCCACAGAGAGCCAACGCCTGCCCAGTCTTCAGCCGAGTCCAGGTCGAAGATGCAGTGCAACCCCACCTTCCTATGCTGGAGCCCCTGGAAGAGGTGGTCAAGACTTCTTGGAAGACCTCGTCCTCTATACCACCGACCTCAAAACGCATCGAGGCATGGTATAAGACAGATGAGAGGGAGAAGGACTGGCTTCACGATCAGCCAGTGACGAACTCCATGATCGTCACCTCGGCCCAGACCTCCGGTCGAGAATCTACTGCCCCTACTGACGAGGAGGGGAAGAGATTTGATACTGTGGGTCAGAAGATCTACTCGGCTGGCCTCCTCCTTCCTTACCAAGGTGGCGAACTACGGGGCATGCATGGTGTAATGATGTCGATTATTGGTGTGTAAATGTTGTATAACATATGTTAAATGTATGTTGTTTTGTGTAGTTCAAAGGAATATCATATGAATTGTTGATGTGGGTGAGACAGAAGGGAGGCTTGGCAGAAGCTCTGAAGAGCTGTCACCATAGCAACCAGGGCCAGAGCCTTTTAGAATGTTCAAGGTATGAATTTTACAGTTGGTAAAGAGCGGTTGGAAGCCAACTGCCATGAGAGTTAGTTGGTCTTAAGGACTGTAAGAGAACAGTTCAGTCTTTAGTTAGTCTTAAGGTCTGCAAGAGAGCAGTCCAGTTTTATGGGTGTAGAGACCCTAGTTAAAGATGGAAGAGTCCAGAGGTCTATAGAGGGTTAGTGGGAACCCTATAGTATAACCCCAGTTGTGTTTTGTGTAACAGAATAAGTTTGTGCCTCTGAGGAAGTATAAAACCAATCAAGATTTGTACCCATTGGTGTCATAATAAATTATTTACATCTTAAAAGAAAAACACCTCTGTTAGTTCTTTTATTGGTGGTGGCCCTCAAGGTCAGTGGTCAAACAGACAAATGGTGGCAGTGTGGTCAAGTGGTTACTGAGAAATTTAAAGTCTCTGCAATTCAATGGTTATTGGGGGAGATAGTCTACCCTGCCATAAGACAGAAGTTGCTGAGGTAACTTCGAGGCCCCCTTGCATTTAGGGTTAGCAGTTTGGATTCCGAAAGATTGTCCAATCTGGGGTCGGTCGACAAGGGGTTGTCACATTTTGGCGGCAGAGCAGTGGGATCGTATAAGAAAACTGATCCAGTGCGAAAGCAAGGCTACCAGAAGAATTTGTTTAATATCTCAGTTTAGTGACCAAAGTCGTATGGTAGTAGGAAATTTATTAATTTAGTTTAAAGTTCTGAGGTAAAAGTTCGGTAAAATGACCACCCGGAGACAAACGAGGGCTTTGGAAGAAACAGGGCAGCCTGAGGGTCTGCAGGAAGGAGAAGACTATGAAATTTCAGAATCAGAGTCAAGTAAAACGTCTGGAGAATGCCGGTTTAAGCTTGAGGTGATGAAACTAGAGATGCAAAGAGAAAGAGAAGAAAAGGAAAGAGAAGAGAAAGAAAAGGAAAGAGAAGAGAAGGAAAGAGAAGAGAAAGAAAAGGAAAGAGAAGAGAAGAAAAGGAAAGAGAAGAGAAAGAAAAGGAGAGAGAGAGGCAAAGAGAAAGGGAAGAGAGAGAGGAACGTAGAGAAATGGCCAGGTTGGAGTTAGAGAGAGAAGTTGAATGCCTCTCAGCGTGCCAGGCCAGTTCAAGAGGTTCAGGCAGAAGTTTCTATAGACCAACTCCTGAGGAAATTCCGAAGTATATAAAAGGGATAGTGTGGAGAAATTTTTGGTTTCTTATGATTTTGAAATTGAAGAGGAGAGATGGATGACATATTTACGTCCACAGATCTGTGGCCAGTTGCTGGAGATTTATAGCGATATGGCAGAACAGGACCACAAGGTTTACCAGAAGTTTAAACAACAGGTCCAACAGAAGCTTCAGTTGACGCCAGAACATTACAGAGTTAAGTTTAGGTCCTTGAAAAAGGAGAAAACCGAAAGTTTCTGTCAGCTAGCATCAAAGCAAAGCCAGTATTTTGATAGTTGGTTAAAAGGTGCTCAAATTACCAGTTTTCAGCAACTTAGGGAGTATAAATGGTTGGTTCAGGAGAGGGATCCTGGGACACCCAGTCAAGCCGCTCTTATGGTGGATAAGATGGTGACATTGAGAGGGAGTTTGTAGGGCTGAAGGCTACAAACCAGTGGAGAAAACCTTCTTTTAGGAAACCATTCAAAGCTTTGCCACAGTATCAAGAGGCTAAAAATGCTGCAGGAGAGTACGCTCGTTACAGAAGGCCTGAGGAGAAAAATTACCTCAGAGATGGCTCCCTCAGTAGTGGAAATCGTCCAAGCTTTGATATGGCTAAGAGAATGTGCTTTTCATGCGGCAGGTTCGGACATGTAAAAGCACAATGTTATCTACATAGTAAGGAAAAATCTTCCTTATGTATAACTCCAATATTAGAAAAGAGTTCTGAGAAGAGGCTTGAGTCTAATATAGGAAAGAGTTCTTCGGAACCAATGCAAGTACATAATTCCTCAGAAAAACAATGCCTTTTTGTTATGCTGGACACAGATAGAGATGATTACTTTGAACCACTCCAAGTAGATCAAAACGAAATATTAGGATGGAGGGACACCGGATCGGAGGTTTGTGTGATTCGCCCTGAACATGTGCCAGAGGCATTCCGAAAACCTGTGTCTCAGCTTAGACTAAAAGGAGTAGGGGCAGCATTGTATTGCCAATTCAATATAAAAATTGGAAAGGATTTTGGGATTTTGCAATATATGATGACATTCCTTTTGATTGTTTGTTGGGGAATGATCTTGTAAGGAAGATCAAGTATTTAACAAGAGATGATCAGTTAACCGAAGATCCAGTTAAACAGCAAGATGTTTCTTGTTTACCAGTTGATATTATCCCTGAAGAAAATCCTGAGACAAGTTCAAATATAATAGAGTTAGTTAAAACAGGAGCAGGGGAAGGGGATATTGTTAATGAGCAAAAGGCAGATGAAACACTGAGATCTTCGTTTACTGCGGCTCAGGATGAGACGAAAGTCTTGTCAAAAGAAAATCCTTCGAGATTTGTAGTTAAAGGACGAGTGTTGTATAGAGAGACCATGTGTGTAAAGTCTCCAGGAGAAACAGTTTCTGTTTTAGGTCTTTGTTAGCAGCAGCAAGAAGCAGTTGTTTTTCCCTTCCAAGTTGCCTTAAGCAAGGGAAGGGGTGGGGCTTGCTACAGCAGCTCCCAGCTGACTCACATCCTGCCAGGTGGGAGGAGTTAGCCTAGTTTCTGTTTTAGGTCTTTGTTAGCAGCAGCAAGAAGCAGTTGTTTTTCCCTTCCAAGTTGCCTTAAGCAAGGGAAGGGGTGGGGCTGTTTTAGGTCTTTGTTGCTACAGCAGCTCCCAGCTGACTCACATCCTGCCAGGTGGGAGGAGTTAGCCTAGTTTCTGTTTTAGGTCTTTGTTAGCAGCAGCAAGAAGCAGTTGTTTGTCCCTTCCAAGTTGCCTTAAGCAAGGGAAGGGGTGGGGCTTGCTACAGCAGCTCCCAGCTGACTCACATCCTGCCAGGTGGGAGGAGTTTAGCCTAGTTTCTGTTTTAGGTCTTT